>PVKA01022447.1:0-37094 GCA_004027165.1 Ctenomys sociabilis | reverse complement strand
TCAGTGGAGTGCCCACTTTTGACAGGTGTAGACAAAGGAAGGGTTGTAGAAAGAAAAAATCAGGATGTGTGTGTATAGACAGTACAGTTGGGATAGATAACGCTGTGCTTCTACATAATTCTATGAGAGGCAAGATCTGCACTAATGGTGGTTGGACAGGATATTATGTCGGCTTTTAGTGCTATGGTCATCCACTAGGAAAATAATTATTGAATCTTTGATATAATTCAGGTATAAAAAAACCTGTAAATATAATTTCATGTATGCACCTTGTACAATAGCAAAACGTTATGAAAACAGTTTGCAATGTATTAATTCATCGACTCTGTATGTTTAAGGTGTCTTGAAACTGTCTGATTGACATTTGTATTTTAATCAAATAAAAATAAATGGAAAAAAATAAGTAAAAAAAAAAAGAAATTTATAGAAGACATCATCCCCACACTCCACAAATTCTTCCACGAAGTTTTAAAGGAAAAAGTCCTCCCAAAATCATTTCTGGAGGCAAGTATAATACTCATTCCAAAACAAAGGAAAGACACAACCAAAAAGGAGAACTACAGGCCAATCTTCCTCATGAACATAGATGCAAAAATACTGAACAAACTCCTGGCAAATAGAATATAGCAAATCATCAAGAAATTCATACACCATGACCAGGTAGGATTCATCCCAGGGATGCAAGGATGGTTCAATATTCAAAAATCTATAAATGTAAAACACTATATGAATATACTGAAATCTAAAAACCACATGATCATCTCTATTGATGCAGAGAAAGCCTTTGACAAAGTCCAACACTCATTCATGTTCAAGGTCCTACAGAATATTGGAATAGATGGACTCTATCTTAACTTGATAAAAGCCATCTATGAAAACCTAAAAGCTCATATAATCCTAAATGGGGAAAAACTGAAATCTTTTACTCTTAAATCAGGTACAAGACAAGGATGTCCTCTATCACCTCTCCTATTCAATATACTCTTGGATTCCTTAGCAACAGCCATTAGGAAAGAGGGAGAAATAAAGGGAATAAGAATAGGTGAAGAAGAAGTTAAATTATCTCTATTTGCAGATGACATGACACTTTACTTGTAAGACCCCAGAATTTCCACCAAAAAACTACTGGAACTGATAGGGAAATTCAGTAGCATAGCAGGATACAAAATCTATACGCAAAAGTCAATAGCAATCCTCTACACAGATAACAAGCACGCTGAAATGGAAACATTTGAACCAATACCTTTTACAATAGCACCGCGTAAATGAAATACTTGGAATTCACTTAACCAAGGAAGTCAAAGATCTTTTCACGGAAAATTACAACACCCTAAGGAAAGAGATTATAGGGAATTTCAGAAAATGGAAAGATATTGCATGCTCCTGAATAGGAAGAACCAACATCGTGAAGATGTCCATAATCCCAAAATTGCTGTGCAGATTTAATGCAATCCCCATCAAACTGCCACCAATATACCTCCCACAGCTAGAGAAATCTTACCTAAAATTTATTTGGAACACCAATGACCTAGAATAGCAAAGGCAATCTTGGCCAATAAAGACAAGGCAGGAGGCATCACAATTCCTGACTTGAAATTATACTACAAAGCCATCATGATAAAATCAACATGGTATTGGCAACAAAATAGACCTGAGGATCAGTGGAATAGATTAGAAGATGCAGAAGCATATACGAATACACTCAGCCATCATATCTTCGACAAAGGGACCACACAAGATCACTGGAAGAAAGATAACCTCTTTAACAAATGGTGCTGGAAAACATGGCTTTCTACATGTCAAAAACTAAAATTTGACCCAGCTCTATCACTATGCACTAAGTTAAAGTCAAAATGGATTAAAGATCTGAACATTAAAACAGAAACACTCAATCTCCTCTAAGAGAAGTTAGGAGGAACTCTTGAAGACATAGTGGTAGGTAAAGAGTTCATGAACAAACATATATTCGCATGGGCAGCCATTGAAAGAACCAACAACTGGGATCAACTCTTCTTAAGGAGCTTCTGCATGTCAAAAGAAATTGTCAACAGAGTGAAAAGTCAACCCACAAATTTTGGAAAAAATCCTAACTCATAGCAGTCAGACAGAGGACTACTGTCTAGAATATATAAAGAACTAAGATATAGAGCCGGGGAGATGGCTCAGTGGAATAAGTACTTCCCTGGCAAGTGCAAGGGCCTAAGTTCAATCCCCGGTTCTGCCAAAAAAATAAATAAATAAATAAAGTAAAAGAACTAAGATATAACAGGGCCCTCAAATTTAAAGACCTAATTCAGAAATGGCCATCTGAGATGAATACACAATTTTCAGAGCACGAAATTAAAGAAGCAAATAAATATATGAAAAACTGCTCCACATCGCTAGCCATTCGTGAAATGCAAATAAAAACAACACTGAGATATCATCTCACTCCAGAAAGAATGGCTATCATAAGGAAATCAACCAACAATAAATGTTGGAGAGGTTGTGAGGAAAAGGGAAGACTTCTCCACTGCTGGTGGGAATGTAGACTGGTACAACCATTGTGGAGGTCAGTGTGGAGACTCCTCAAAACAGTAGGGCTGGAAATCCCATTCAAGCCAGCTATCCCCCTACTGGGAATTTTCCCAAAGGATCTGGAAGCATTGCATCATAGTGATATATGTGTACCTATGTTTATAGCAGCGCAGTGTGTGATAGCAAAATCTTGGAAACAACCAAGATGTCCATCCCATGATGAATGGTTGAAAAAGATGTGGTATTTCTATATAATGGAGTATTACTCAGCTATTAAGAATGATAAGTTTGAAGCATTTATACTGAAGTGGATGCCACTTGAACATATACTCATAAGTGAAATATACCAGACACGCATGTGTAAATATCGTGTAGTCTCCCTAGTGTAAGAAGCGAAAAGCAGAAATACAAAAGGAAACGTACAACAACTAAAATGAATTGAGTAAGATAAGGCAGAGTGAATGGCATATGCTGCAGGATACTAATCAGCTTTTCTTCTGGATGGTTAACAACCTAAGATCCCAAGTGAGAGTTGGAGAAATAGAAGAGCCACAAGGCCAGCCAACATTTTGACTCTAGCCTTTCAAGTTCAGCGAAGACTCAGGACATAGGAAAACCTGTACTGCAACATCATGAAACTCAGGTGAGCTCCAAATTTTCTGAACAAGGAGATTATGGAGCCACAGAGGAAAGAGACTGAAATTCTATAGTGTGCCTGGGGAGAGTCACATGAAGAGAAAACTTTCTATCAAGCTCTCACGGGGAGCAAACTGTTCAAGCATTGGCCGTGCCTCACCCACATTGATAACACACACAAAGGATCTACAGAATAATGTACAGGACTACAAGATAAACCCTGAGAGGACTTCACTGCCTATATAAGAAATATAAAGTTCTTGTGTTGGTATGTAAGTCTTGCTCTATCTAGTTCTTAACCATCCAGCAGAAAAGTATAAAAATGAAGTATACATCACGGGGCCATAATATTAAGCTGAGCTATAAATGGCTATGGTCGACAACTTTTTTGAGTAACTCACTATTGTGGAATGCTGGACTGTGATGGATTGTGGTGTCGAGTTCAAGCACCTCAGTTAGTTGAGTGATGATGGAGTGCCCACCTTTGATAGGTGTAGACAACAGAATGGGTATAGAAAGAAAAAATCATGATGTGTGTGTATAGACAGTACAGTTGGCATAGATAACGCTGTGCGCCTACATAATTCTATGAGAGGCAAGATCTGCACTAATGGTGGTTGGACAGGATAATATGTCTTCTTCTAGTGCTATGGTCATCCACTAGGAAAATAATTTTTGAATTTTTGGTATAATTCAGGTATGAAAAATAAGATAAGTAAGCAGCTACACTCTTAATTTACTGATAAGAGACATCTGCTAAAATAATATCTGGAAATATAACATCATGTATGCACCTTGTACGATACCAAATCATTATGAAAACAGTTTGCAATTTATTAGTTTAACAAATTTTTCTTGTTAAGTTGTCCTGAAACTGTCTGATTGATATTTGTACTTCAATAAAATAAAAATGAATTTAAAAAAAGAAAGAAAGAAATTTAAAAAATAACTAGTGAAAACACAATCTGTAATTGCAGACTGACAATTATTTAAAGACAGCTATAACATATTAAGGGTCTGGAGGCCCTATAGTTTCATATAGACATCCAGAGTCAATTAACTGAAGTGGAGCTCTGCACATGAATTTTGTCAAAGAGATTTGAATTTTCTAGTAGTATTTGGCCTTGAAAATTCAAAACTAAGAAGCAGAAATATGACCAAGTAATTAAATGAAAAGATTAGTTTGTGCCTGAGTGTGCTTCTATCCCTCTGTTGAGGACTAGATTGACATGGTGCACATCAGGCAATGATTAATAATAATAAATTGGCAAAAATATAGAGACTCTGTCCTAGGTCTATGTCACATATTGTGAGACCCTTGACTGGCTTACAAGCAAACTAACATTAAGCTTTTGGTCAGAACTAAGACTGTACATCAAGGTAGCATGACAGTTAAGGATTTAACATATCCAACTTTCTTACATCTTTGTAGTCCTAGTTACTAGACAATAAGATTAGTAGCTAACCATGATTTACTCCTGTGAGCTTATCCAAACATGTATTGTTACTTGAGCCTTAAACCTTGAATACATCAGCAGTTCACACTCATAATTTCCTGAAGCCCACTGGCACAGACCCAAATCAAGATGTGCACTTCTTAAAGGTAAAGTACCCTATGCTTCATGATTTCAGTCCATTCTTTGCTTTGACCATACTAGTACCCTTTATATATTCTGTGATTTATCCTGTCATTGTGGCCCTGAGAAGGAGATCAATGTTTATATATCAGCATCTGGAATTCCGTCTTTTACTCTCAAAGCTCAGCATTATCAATCAATGTTATGTATATTTCATTAGACCACTGGAAGGTCAAGGCCATATGTGGGTGGGCTAATCCACTCAATCCAACTATACTGTGCAATGTCCTCCATATTGAAGGTGCCCCATCAAATATGTATGCTGAGTGAACAAAGCAAGGAATTGACGTCAAGGAACTGAGCAGTATTTGATGGTACAAACCCTGCCCTGGTATTCATGTATGGGCAGCAGTTTGTTCACCAGGGATCAAAGATAGATTAAACCATTACGTCAAGTTTAGAAGGTGCTGCAAGGTCAAGTTTTCTCTGGACTGGCACTCAGGGTCAGATAGCATGTTCCTAAACTATGATTTTGAGAAGGGTTTATCTGAGATTTTGGTAAGAATCTCTCACCCAATCCAGGAAACTTAAAAACCTCCAGTGAGGTACTGAGAACTGATTAGAGAACTAGGATGCTGGTACCAGCACAAGGTCTTATTGCTTATTGGTTTTACCTCGAACATGGCTTGGCAGTTTGAAGGAAGCATCTCTGTTCATTTCTTCCATAATCAAAGCATTCTCCTTTGAGGCTTAGAATGACCAGAGACTAGAGCTATTTTTCCTTATTGGAATAGTGCTTACTTTGGAACCTGGATTAAGGATCCAAAGGTCATCAGAGCTTTGACTGTTAAAGCCAGTGGGTTGTTCACACTTGGACAACAGCTCAAGTTTCTTATTTATGAGTCACTGAAACTGCGACCAGTCTTACTTTTAAAATTGGAGTAAGAAGGTATAATTTGTTGGTTTGGTAGTTAATATAGCAACAGAGCAGAACTTAAGAAAATAGAGGAAATGTTTTGGAAAACCATTCAAAAATATGAATTAAAAAATAACTATGAAGAAAAATATAAATTGTCACATTGAATGGGTGAGTAAAAAAATTAGTAGATAACTTGCATGATAGGAGTTTGCGAAATTTGTCAAAAATTGGTCTTTCCCAATCTACAAACTGCAGTATAGGGTTTCAGGGTAAATCCTGAGGGGATTTTACTGACCTTGGCAGATACAAATGTTACATTTCTTGTTATATTGGTCTTGCTTTATTTCGGTCTTAACGATCCAGTCAAAAAGTATAAAAATGAGGTATAAAAAGTAAAGCCACATTAATAGGCTGAGCTATAAAAGGCTCAAGTCAACACCTTCTGACATTGCCAGTCCTAATGGTAATCCACTATTATTATGGACTACTGGACTATATTGGATTATTTTGCTGAATTCATGCACCTACAATATTTAAATGGCAGTAGAATATCCATTTCTGACAAAAGTAAACAAAAAAGGTGATAAAAATGAAGGACCATATTATATTTGTATGTACAAAATAAGATAGATATACAGATACTTTTAATTCAATGAGAAGAAAGATTGGTACTAATAGTGTTTGGACAGGATATCATACCTGCATCTTGTACTATGAATAACCACTATGAAGACAATGATATGTAATGTATTAATTATTGTAATTGACCTACTAATCAGTTTTGAAACTGTCTCATTGGTTTTTGTTTCTCTCTCTCTCTCTCTCTCTCTCTCTCTCTCTCTCTCTCTCTCTCTATATATATATATATATATATATATATATATATATATATATATATATATATATATATACATATATGTATCCTTTCCTATCCAGTCCATCTAATCCTCTCCCTTTTGGGTTTTAGCCATCACAAACTGGACTCTATTGATCTCTCTTTCACCTCTGCTAAGTAATGAGCTCCCAGAAAGAAAAGGAAGGAGTTCCAGTATTGACTCAGTTGATGTAAGTACAACCAATTGCCTTGACCGTGACACTGCTGCAGGTGAGCCACCGAATGGCCTCAGTGACCAGAGGCAGCTCTCTGAGATTTATTTCACTTCTGATGCATCTTGCTTGGATAGATTTCTTTGCTCAAACTTATTACCCTTTCATGTATTTAGTATAGCAGTTAAATATATTAAATCCAAACTTATTTCCACTTTTATAACCACAACCTTTAGTTCCATACTACCATTTGGCTTAAGCAAAACTAATGCTTTGACTAATATAGCACAGAAACAATCAAAATCCAATCCCTGCAGGCCTGTTAGGGTTTTCAGTATCAAGGAATACTTTACTGAACCAGAAAATTTTGGACCTGCATGAGACTGTTGAGCCCATATTGTCTTTGCTCTTTTTCCACAACTTAAGCATCTCATTTTATAAGTGGGGTAATGAAGACATTGCAGAACAATGTGAAATGACTGGGTCAAGGGTATGCAAGTGGCAAATTTAGGTCAGAAGCCCATGTCCGTAGTACCCATCCTAATGGTCCATCCCTGCCACTCTTAGGATACTAATATTCTAGGTCTCTTTGTGAGATCAAAATGGGATGAGAAAGGACGGGACTCAAGTCTTAAAAACAGTAGGAAAAAGTGGAGTTAAGAACAGCAGTGTAAGCTATCTGAACAGGCATGAGTCCTGTGGTAAGAGTAATTTTGTGCAGATTTCATTTTCAGCCTGATGAAAGAGAAAATTCACAGATTTATAGTTAAATTCATTTTGAAGAAGAATTTTGGTTTTGTTCTCTAGAATAATATTTTTGTACTTTTTTATCAGAGCCTTTTTATGTCTTAAGGCTGGCCTCAAGATTGTGGTGATGCTCCTTCCTCTGCCCATTTAGTGCTGGAATCATGGGTACACTCCACTATGTTCAGATCTATATAGAATAATTTAATCACTTTTATTGATACAACTGTAGAGTACACCTCATTCCTCTTCATATGACTCACAAGAGTCTACACAATGATGTAAATACTGAAAAAGAATGCTAGCATACATCAGCTGTATATGTGTTCATGTTCATATTTGTGTGTATGTAAATCCTCAAGTTTGCATAAATCCTGCCACCTAATGCCTGCGTGTAAGGGTGCTCAAAGAAGATTGGCTCCTAGAAGCTCATATAAGGTCTTGGGAGGAAACAGGTCAATACACACCCCCACATACATGACAACTCAAACAACTGTGTCAACAACATAGGTGCAAACAAGTGTAGCACATGTACGTGAACGTATAACTCACATGGAGTTTTGTGTGTTGGAAGGAAATTGGAAGGTCTCAGTTGAGGTTGGACATAAATTATCTGCTTAGAAAAGAGTGTAGCTATCCTATCCTAATCCCCTTAAGATTAGGCCCTTGGGCAGAGGGTCTCAAATTTCCTTCCCACATTAAGCTCTTGGGGAACCAGAACATAAGGAGATTTAAGGGATTGTGGGTTAGTGCCTGGTATCCCCAATCAAAATTGAAACAAATGATATACTACAAACATACATTCTGTTCTTCATTGGGAAAAGGCCTGCTCCAACTGCCACTTTTTACCTTAAGTAACAAGGTTAGAGGATGGAGTCCAGGCTTTGAACCTAGTGAACCAGTTGTCTAAGCAGTGAATTAATTTGCTGTACTCTCTAAAGCCACCCCTTTGCAGCATATACTGTAATAAGCTTTGATGTCCAATGATTGCCACATTGTCCTACACATTTTGGATTCTCGTTGCCATAGCAATGCAGCCAAGGTCCAGGAACTCTGCTCTTTCCACATAATAGAGTGTGAATCTCTAAATGCTGACAGAATGCTGGGGAAAAGGGAAAATTTTGCTGGTGAGGAAATCCCAGGACATTTCTTTCCATTAGCGATTAATACACACTGAGTCCACCTCCATATAGTTACACAATCATTATTAGAGGCACAAAAGTTAGACTGTAAACTGGAACCTTAAGCCAGATAGCACCAGTTCTTCATTAGAGTAATTTCCCAGATGAATTCACTGCTGCAGAAAAAGTCAATAGAAGATTCAAATTGCATTTCCCTCTCCCCACCAGGGCTTAGCACCCCAGGTTTTTGTTGATATTTGATATCAACAGGAATGGAAGGATGTACTTGCTTGTGCTCCAAGGATGTATCATTGTCCTCTCACAGATAGCATTAAAGTACTGTGTGCTAGGCAAATCAGTAGGAACTGGGGTTACCCAGTGGGAAAGAGCAGGCTTATGATACAGGTTCATGGTCATGGCCAAACACATGCAATCACCCAAAACATTGGGCATCCTCGCTCACTCGTACTCTCTCCATTTTTCACCTTCCCTGAAGTGCACAGGGAAAGATGAAGTTACTTATGGGATTTGAAGTACTAAGGAGCTCCACTGCCCCCCGCC
Source organism: Ctenomys sociabilis (assembly GCA_004027165.1). Classification (NCBI taxonomy): domain Eukaryota; kingdom Metazoa; phylum Chordata; class Mammalia; order Rodentia; family Ctenomyidae; genus Ctenomys; species Ctenomys sociabilis. Next base: position 27,972 of record PVKA01022447.1, on the reverse strand, counting down.
CCCGTTGCCTTATGCTAAGAGCCTCTTTGTCTTAATTCCAGGAGTCTTGTTCAGCCCTCTCTGTTACCATACCCACAATCAGCTTTGAGAGCGAGTGTTTAGATCCACAGTGACCTAGTCTGCCTGGTGACTGGTTGCTATAGCAATCCTGGCAGGAGCTTTCATCAGTAAATGAAGTAAAAATGCAACAGAAAACCTGAGATGGTAGGCCCTGGTGGGGAGGGGGCAATGTAATTTGAATATCCTAATTCCATGAATCCACAGACTTTTATAAAGAAATGCCAGAAACATAGGCTGAGGCTTGCTTGGCTATAACAACATATTCCTTGAGGGAAAGGCTGCTTTCCTCAGAAAAACTTCCAGAGCAATTTAAAGATAAGGCAAATTGCCACTAAATTATGACAGAGAGTGAACCAAGTCATTAACTCTGCCTTTGAAATCCCACACCCAAATTCCTGGTTGGGGTTTGTTGACAGGGAGGTATCCAGAATTACTTCCCCTTAGGTAGAATAAGTGTGGTACACTGACCCGAGAATAATAGCCAAGGACACATGCCCTAGTGTTGACACCCAGGACTGTAACTCATAGGGAGATCAGCTCAGTACAGGTTTGCATTACTCAACTGTTCTGCTGCTCACTTCTCTGTGACTGGGATCTTCCTTGTTTTTGTCTTTTCAGCCAATATTTTGAATTCTGTAATCAGCTTAGGAGCTTAATGACTCAGTAGTGGTTTAATTGGCCCTAGATTCTGGTTACTATGGAGATACAGACAGGAGCTCCACTCATGAAGTTAAAATAAGAAGGAACCTAGGTTAAGGTAGAAGGGGGATCACAAATGGAAAGATCCAATAATGAAGCTGAGAATACTATAATTATACTAAGTGATAGCACTGAATGATTAAAAGCTGATAAACACAGGCCTCTGGGCCAAGGCATGAGCTACTGTCTCACCACAGAAAATGCATCAAACGGAAAAGAGAAATGGTTTTCACTCAAGAAATTTCTATGGAGTAATGCAAAGGAAAAGAAAATTTTCTACCTGATTTAGATCTTGGCATATTGGTTTTATAAAGACACAGACAAGCTAGGGGTTCAAAAATATGTATGAAGGTATCTATGACTCCTCAATTATCAGTGGTGGTTTTTCCCCAGGAAACTGAGTTTCAGAATTGGGTATAACATAAACCAAATGCTAAGAATATAACACTTTTGGAGTTTGGTGGAGATACATGATCATGATCAGAACTTCAGAGCTCACTCAGTACCACATAGTCAACCTCAAATTGAGACCAGGTGGTCAAGCTCCTAATTTGCAGACAAACACATGACTTGCAGTGAGAAGAAGCAGACTTTTCAGTGTGCAATAGTCCCATTTGGACCAAATTGCAAAGAAGATCAAGCAAATGGTTGATGGGCCAAGTTTTAGGACAGAGACCATAGAAACAGGGACAAATACTGCTTATACTACTGGAATTCACCATAATTTTTAAATCAAAGTAGGCAATATTCTGAAGAAGACAGGAGCTGTCTTCTTTTAATCCCTTCATGGCAGCATAGCAGGCTCAGTCTTCCCAAAAAGAAAAAAAAAAATCACCTGAGTGGGTGATTTCACTGCAGAGGAACTTCCACAGCCTCCATCACAGAAGATTCCAATTCCCTGTAACTCATAACTGATCAAACAATGGACAGAGTCAGTGCATGGCACTAACAATTTGTGTTGAGTGAGTTTAAATAATGTGAAAGAATTGGTGTCATGCACTGAGGGACAAAAACAAGAACCATTACAACATGTTAGACACATAGGGGAGGAGGAAGGGAAGGAGAGAGAACGAGAATGAATGAGAAGGAGGCCCTCTCATGCACTAGGGTGTTGTGTAAAAAAGATCAGAAGGTTTTACAAGATAACTTTGGTAAGGATAGTAGGAACATTTGGAGTTGGGAGAATATGCTTAGCTGGATCAGCGTTAGGGGAATGAAGAGAGAACATGATCCAGGAGGCCTCTAGAAGTCTAGAAGAAAATATGGTATGAGGAGGGGTAAAGTGGAGGCAGTCTTAGTAGGATAGTAGGCAGGATAACTAGATAGTGACTGGGGCTCATAATGGAGAATGAGAAGAACAAAGAAAGAAGTGACAGTAAGGACAAGAAGTGGGGGAAGGAAAGTGAAGAGAAAAAGAAGAAAGGGGGAGAAAAAAATCTTGAGAGAGGAAGGGAAAGAGGGGTACAAACAGAGAGGAGAGAGGAGAGAGGAAGGGACCAGGCAGATAATTACTCATCATTGCATTCAGACATGTGTCACTATCTATCTAAAGATCACTTGTCAATGATCTGTGCATGTAAGCACACACACACATGAACACACATGTGCAATAATTTTTATTTACTCCAGTTTACACCATCAGGTAGACATCAGAAAGACAGGCACAGTAAGATATGACTCTCAGCCCACATGTTACTTTTGTCCTTCAGGAAAGCCTTCATGTCTCCCTGCCATGATTTATATCTTCAAGTTACATCAACCTTCTGCAAACTCTTGCAGGCTGCAAACTGTCCCTTTCCTGTTGGACAACACTTATGCTCCTTTCAAACCCAGAGTATGGCCATCTTGTAAGGGAAGTTCTGGACTCATTAACCACACATGCAAGCCAAGACTACGCAGATTTGGAAGGATCAGATAGCCAGGTTGTGGGACAACAGAGTACAAGTAGCTGGTCAGGGAGGGCCTTGACGCACAGACAGTTGTCTTCTTTTCTTCCTTTCAGTGCAACATAACAGGCTCAGTCTTCCCAAACAGAAAAAAATTACCTGACTGGGTGATTTCACTGCAGAGGAACTTTCACAGCCTCAATCACAGAAGATTCCAATTCTCTAGAATTCACAGTGGAGCAAATGACAGACAAACAGTGCCTGGCACTAACAATATATGTTTTAGTGCAGATGTATGAAGGGTAGTCCCTTATAATTTAGCACTCATTGGGTGATATTTGCCTCTGTATTCTCAGATATCTGTTGTCTGTGACAGCCTGTATCATCCTGATAGCTTTCAGTTGTCTGTTTTTTTGTTGTTTTTTTGTTTTTGTTTTTGTTTTTAAAACAGGCTTACATGGGTTCTGGATACCCCAACGACTATTGCAAAGTTTTTGGAACATGGTGTACACATCTATGGATGACAATCCCCTTCTTCAAGAGAGAAATTTAGGGGCCAGTGAGATATCTTAGTAGAATAAGCACTTCGCTGGCAAATGCAAGGTCTTGAGTTCAATCCCCAGTACTGCAAAAAAGAAAGAAAGAAAAAGAAATGTACCCCCTGAGTACCCTGGGTAGGTCAGCATGGAGGAACCTGAACCATAGGGCTGGGGACTTTGCTAAATCAGTTACAAGAATGAGTGCCAAGAAAGTTCTTCCCATCAGAGTATCAGGTACAGGAAAACAGAAATACAGGATTGAGAAGGTCATATTGAAACAGAAGTAGATAAGCATGTTTGTGGACACACAGATACATATGCAAGCTATCTCTTGGAAGAAAATCTGCAAATCCGTTTTACATCTCCCTATTTGCAGTGAAAGACAGCATCTGCTCTGGATTCAGAGGGCACTAGCGAGTGTCACTAGAGAAGATGAGTGTGCGCGACCATAATCACCCCATTACTGTCTCTAACAGACAGGACCTGTTTTTTATAGAAAAGACCATGCAGCACCTTGTGGGAGAGGGCAATGATAGGGCATGATGGGATGATCAAAGGTAGGAAAAACAGTTTCACAAGGTTCTGGTACACAAATGCAGCGTTTCTGCATCCTTAGTGACACAGAAGGCTGTTTTGCCTTGAAGGGAAGGTTTTACCACATTTATTACAATTAAATTTTGGATACATAGAGGTGGACTTGAGTCTGATATTAGAGCTTTAACTTATAAGCCAGTGACTTCTTGAATATTCTTTTTTCCCATAGCAGAAAATATGTGCAATTTACAATATTCAGTCTTTATATTTTTATTTTATTGAGACAGGGTCCTGCTATATAATTCAGCCTTGTAATAAATTCATTATGTAGCCCAGACTGCCCTTGAACTTTTCACAGTCCTCCTGCCTTAGCCTCCCTTGTGCTGGAATTAGTAGCATGTGCTACCTCTCCAGCCTCCATTCATGTTAACTAACAGCTCAAAGGATATATGATGAATTTTAAAAATATTTTTATGTATTTGGTACAGGGTCTACAGAGTCTCATTACATAGATAAGACAAGTCGTGATCCTCCTGTTTTCAGCCTCCCAGACACTGAAATTACAGGCATGCGCTACCACACCTAGTCACAATTGCTGTCTCAGCTCACAGGGTTAGGGAGCAGTTTTGGGGAATCAAACTCCAGTCCCTGAGCAGGCACTTTAAGCTACTGAGCTCTCTGGCAAGATCTGAAACTATGATGAATTTTTAAATATGTGAAAATATACAAGGAACACTTTTCTCAATTTAAAGAAAACAGGGCTGAGAAGATCACTCAGTAGAATAAGGACTTGCCTAGCAAGAAACAAGGTCTTGAGTTCAATCCTTAGTACCAAAAATATATAAATTAGAGTCCTTTGATGCATTCTCAGGACCCTTTCCACCCTGCTCTCTCACTCTCTTGGGAAAACTTCACCCATCTCATGCAGGCCAAGCTCAGGCCCAGCAAGTGTGGGGATAAGCTCCTGTGCTCCCCTGCACTATTTTGCTCTCCCTGATCAACATGAGGCCAGCTCCTGAGAGAGTTCTTCCACAACATACACAGGACCCTTTCCCCCTGCTCTTTCTCTCTCTCAGGAAACCTCCACCCAACCCAGTCAGGCCAAGCCCAGGCCCCAGTGGTGTGCTGGAGAGCTTCTGCACTTCCCTGTACCCCCTGGGCCAGGGGCACAACAGAGGGGCACCACAGGTTCATTGTTGCACCAAAGTGGCATAACAGGCTCACTTCAAAGGGCTGAAGCACGAAGGAGCTGAACACAACAGCTAGACCTAAGCCAGACATAATTTGATAATCTCAAACTTAATAGATCAGCACCTGAATTTCATTAGGTGCTAAAGTTATAACTGCACCAAAGATCTACACCAAAGATCAGAGATCAGTGCTATACAAATTAACAAAGAGAAGAAGCAAAATACAATCTCAGGCCTCAAACACATCCAGAACAAGTGCAGAGGACACAAGCTCAGATTACATGTTTGAATTAATAGTATTGGAAGTAAAGAAACAACAAAAGAAAGGTATAGAGGAAATCAGAGCAGAAATAATTTCTGGACCAAGAAAAGAAATCTCTGCATTTATAGCATCTGAAGTAAAGACCCAAATACAGAAACATATGGAATAAACCCAATGGCTACGCAGAACAAATGGAGAGGACACTACTAGCTCAGTTGAAATGTATGAATTAATAGCATCAAAATTAAATGAGAAACAGCAGAAAAGTATAGAGGAACTAAGAGAAGAATTAATTTCTGAAATAAAAAAATATCTCTGAATTCATACCATCAGAAGTAAAGACTTAAATAAACATGTAGAGGAAACCCAATATGAAAAAAATCTCGGCAGGAAAAGAATTAATAACTGCTTCCAAAGGAGACATTTATTTAAAACAAAACTAGAGGAGATTAGAAAAATGAAGGAATTCCTTGAATGACCAATACAGGAAAGAAATAGATCTTATGAGGCACAGTGAAAGAGATAGATAAGAATTCAAAATCTCAGACACTTGCTGAAAAAACCGTTTGAGTCAAAGTGAAGACTGTTTGACATCTTGAAAATGCCAGTGCAGCTAGTGAAAAGGTAAGAAAAGATACCTTATAAAACAAAAGTGAGACTGCTGAATTATATCACAGATTCAATAATTAATACTTTCCACCTTGTTATCTCCCTAGTGTTTGTCCATAGTAACAGAAGCCAACATAATATCTTGTTGAACCACTATTAGTGCAAATCTTGCTTCTCATAGAATTATGCAGAAGCACAGCATATTTATCCAAACTGTACTGTTTATACACACACATCACGATTCTTCCTTTGTATACCCCCTTTTTTTTCTAGACCTGCCAAAGATGAGAACTCCATTGTCATTAAACCAATTTAGGTGCCTGAACTCGACAACACAATCCAACACATCCCATCATTCCACAATAATAGTAAGTTATCTGAAGAAGTTGTAGACTATGGCCATTTACAGCTCAACTTATTATTATGGCCCCACATTATATACCTCATTTTTATCTTTGCTGCTGGATGGTTAAGATAGAGATAGATTAAGACATATATACCAAAAGATGTAGCTTTTGTTTCTGATGAGGTCAGTGAAGTCCCCTCAGTTTATCTTGTAATCCTGTACCATACTCTGTAGATCCCTTGTCTGTGTCATCCATGCGGATGAGTCATGGGCAATGTTTGATGAGTTTGCTCTCTATGAGAGCCTGACAGAAAGTTTTCTCTCCATGTGAGTCTCCCCAACATTATACATCATCAATCTCTTTCCTCTGAGGCTCCATAATCTCCTAGATCAGAAAACTTGGGGCACAACTGAGTTTCATGATGTTACAATACAGGTTCTCCAATGCCCTGACTCTTCACTGACATTGAAAGACTAGGGCCAAAATGTTGGCTGGCCTTGCAGCTCTTCTATTTCTCCAGTTTTGATCTGTGCTTGTTAACCATCCAGAAGAAAAGCTAATTAGCACACTGCAACTTATGCCATTCAGTTTGCCCTAACTATCTGACTCAATTGTTTTTAGTTGTTGTTGTTCATTTCTATTTGTATTTCTTCTTTTGACTTCTTATATTAGGGAAACTATACGATATTTGCACATGTGTGTCTGGTTTATCTCACTTACGAGTATATGTTCAAGTGGCATCCACTTCAATATAAAATGCTTCAAGTTTATCATTCTTGACAGCTGAATAATTCTCCATTATATAGAAAAGTAAGATAAGATTATAGCTACACTCTCTTCATTCACTGATAAGAGACATCTGCTATAATAATGTCTGTAAGTATAATATCATGTATGCACCTTGTACAACACCAAAACATTATGAAAACATTTTGCAATGTATTAATTTATCAAATCTGTCCTGTTAATTTGTCTTAAAATTGTCTCATTGCTATTTGTTCATCAATAATAATAATAATAATAAAAAGATTTCTCCAAATGATGCTTCTCTTACAGCAATGGAACAGCCATCTCTGACAAAACAAGGCAGAAACAGGTATATAAATAGAGCACCTTTTGCATGTGTGAGAGATAGTTAGCAGCCATGCACAGCTAATTTCTCTTAGTTCACTGAAAAGAAATATTTGTACTAATATTTTCTGAAAAGACATCACATCTGCATCTTGCCCTTTGAATAACTAATAGGAAGACAACAATATGTAATGTATTAATTAGTGTAACTGTCATAGTAACCTGTTTTGAAACTGTTTCGTTGCTATTTTATCTTTTCTCTCATTAAAGTAAAAAACGAAAAAGAAAAAAAAAACTCTAAACCAGGTGAGATTCCTCAGTTCTAGTAGACTCTCAATGTGAAATATCTCAGTAAATTAGAGAATGTCTGTCCATAGGCCTAGAACTGGGCACAAATGATGACACTTGACAGCCTTTGTGATCTGTCAATGTGTCCAAAGGAATAAATTAATCATCAGATAAAAGAGTTGAAGCAAGAACTGACACTAGAGACTTTGCAAATGGGAAAGGGAGCAAGAATTGGTGGGAGTGAGAATGAATGAGGATGGAAAGGCACAAAGAATTATGATGTGTGATACATATGTGTTGATTCACCATGATGAAGACAGTAATTACATCCTTCAAACAGGTATTGATCCAAAAGTTGTTTTTTGTTTTTTTTTTTTTTTTTCAGAACCGGGGATTGAACCAGGCCCTTGCACTTGCCAGGGAAATGCTTATTCTACTGAGCCATCTGGCCAGCCCGAAAAGTATTTCTTAAAAATTTATATTTAGAAATATTTGGCATACATGCAGAGGAGAAGGACAGGATGGTCCAAAATGTGGCTATGCTTGCTTCAAGAAACAAGGACTCAGACTTCCTTTCTGCTATCCCTGAGATAACGTTTTAGGCCTGAAACTGCACTTCAAGGCCTTTCATCATCAGAACCTCACGCAACCAAAGGACGATGACTAGTAGCAAAAAAGCAGTACAGTCCAGTGACACATGCTTTCTACATCATGGGAGCCTGCAAACCTCAGGGTCTCAAGTATCTATCCAGCTCTATTCTTAAACTGCCTGAGGTCCTGAAATACAGATGGACCTGTCAATTTATTTAATGATAATTGTTGCCAATGTTTCATTGTAACAAGTGATAAACACTAAGCTTCCAGAAAGCAAGCAGTGGGCCCTGCTGGTTTGCCAGGTAAATTCTAGTAGACACTTAAGGAATAATTCATTGGCGTCAGTTCTCCACAGTAACTTGTATAATGTGGAAGCAGATGGGATATTTCCTCATTCATCCTATAAGACCAGTATAAATTTAATACTAAAGTCAAAGAAAGATATTACAGTAACAGTGTAGAAAAACTTTTGTCTTGAATATAGCTACAGACCTCCTTAGGAAAATATTATCAAATAAAATAGAGCATTCTGTAAAAATAATTACATTGCTTTGTTTTAGGGATATTTATTCTAATTGTGAATACTGGTCTTATTCTTCAAAATAAATAAACGCAATCCATCACATCAATAGGCTAAAGAAGTTAGTATGAGTATTTCAATTGCATCAGAAAAAGCATTTGGCAAAATCTTACACCCAGAATTCATTCATGATTTAAAAAGAAAGCTCTTTAATAAAAAACAGGAATTGAGGAGAGATTCCTGAACTTTATAAAGAATATCAACGATGTACCCTGAAGCTCAAGCTATACTATACAATAAAATTCTTTTCAATGTCTATATTATAATCACAATTGACCCTTTTTTAAGAATTGCTAATTAATTGTACCTCCTCTCTTTATTCCATCACCACTTTCCCTATGTAAATGCCAATATTATTCACATAAAACAGCTTCACAAATTGATTTCATTGCTTTTTATATTATTCTTAAAATATATTTCTTTGTGTTGAGGAAGTGATCATGAAACTCACCTTCTTAAATTTGCAAGTATGTGACACATTACTGTTGACAATAAGTACAGTATTGTACAGGAGCTCTGCAGATCCCATTCACACAGATTGATGACTGATTTGTAACAAGTTTCCATCTCTTTGCCATTCCTGGAATCCACCATTTAATTCCCTAATTAAATTAACTTGAGGGGTGGTGAGATAGCTCCGTGGACTAAACACCTGCTTAGGCAAGCACAGGGACCAGCGTTCAATGAATCCCTGGTATCACCTGCCACACCAGTCCTAACCCTGCATGCTCTGAGCTGGCTAACAAGCCTAGAAATGGTAGCACATTCCTGTAATCTCAGAGCCGGGGAATCTGAAAAAGGAGGAACACTATGAGTCCAAGCTGCATAGTGAGACCCTGTATTAAATACATTAAAAAGAAAATTAACTTGGGCAGTATTTGTCTAAGACTGGCCTTTTTCACTGAAATTAACATCGTGATTGTTCCTGCATGTTCTCCTATGATGCACAATTTGCTGTCTTTTAAAAAGGTGAGTATAAGGGCCAGGGAGATGGCTCAGTGGAATAAACGTGTGCCTGGCAAGCACAAGGGCCTGAGTTCAATCGCCGGTTCCACCACAAAAATAAATAAATAAATAAAAAGTTGAGTATATTCTCCTTTGTGCTTAAACCACATTTTTCTATGTCCATTCATCTCTTGATAGACTTCAGGTTGTTTACATATTTGACTGTTGTGACTAATACAGCAGGGACTACAGGAATGCTGATATGTCTTTAAGATCCTGATTTTAAGTTTTTAAGAAAACATCCAAAATTAGAAATGGTAAATATTAGAGTAGTTCTACGTTGAAGTTTTGATGCATTTCCAATGCTGTATTTCACAATGATTCTAATGTGTGTCATTTCTACTATATGCAGTATCCAATTTCTCCACATCCTTCTTAACTCTTCTTTTCCTTTATATTTTTCGTGATAAGTATCCTGATGTATGTGAGATGACAGATGTGATTTTAACTTGGCTTTATCTGATACTCTATTCATCAGCTTCTCTGGGCACCTATATTATCTTCTTTCAAGAAAAATCTATTCAAGTTCTTATCCTAGATGTTAGCCATGCCATTCATTTTTCCTCAGTTTCATTTTAGATTTTCCGCACTTATTTTGCATATTAATATATGGTTTGCAAATATTTTCTTACAATCCATACTTAATTTATTCTGTTCAGTAATTGTTTCCTTTTTGTACAGAAGCCTTGTGTTGTATTTCAACTTGTTTTTGCTGCTCTTGCTTCATAATAGTGAAATATTTGCTGAGACAAATTTCACAAAGATTTTCCCCCTGCTTTCTTTGAGGAATGTTACTAGTGTGTTTTGTGCCTTAGGTCTTTAATTCATTTTTAGTTGATATCATGAAAATTGTAAAATAGTGGTGTAATTTCATTGGATGTCCTATTTTTCCAATACAATTAGTTGATGAGACTATCTCCCTCTTCGCATATTTTTGGAATTCAGGATAGACGCAGTTTACTGTATATGCATGAAGCTTTGTTCTGAGCTTCCTCATTCATTCTATAAGTCCATGCATCTATTTATATGCAAGTATCATGTTTTCTCTTGCTGTTGAATTATTTTTTCCATATGTCTATAATACATTTAAAAATGAGGATGTGTAACGTCATCAGCTGTGTTCAGAAATGTTTATGGGCTTATTTGTACTCTGTCTTTCAATGTGAATTTCAGAATTGTTTTCACTCTTCTGGAAAAAAAAACACCACTATGATTTTACAGTTTTTTCATTGAGTTTATAGATTAATTTGTGTAAAATGGACAATTCAACAATTTTAGATTTTCAGTTCATGAACACACATTTTTCCATGTGTTTTTGCAGTGTTTAGTATCCACCATCAATATGCTGTAGTTTTCCTTACTGCAGCTTTTCACCTCTTTCTTTAAGTTTATTTATTTATTTATTTATTTATTTTAAATATGGAATGCTTCACAAATTTGCATGTCATCCTTGCACATGGGCCATGGTAATCTTCTCTGTACCTTTCCAATTTTAGTATATGTGCTGCTCAAGTGAGCACTCTAAGTTTATTAAAACAATTATTTTTTCTTTTTGGGTGCTATTGTAAGTGGAACTGTTGTCCTAATCTCAGTTTTCAGAGAGTTAATTGTTAGTGCACAGAAATGCAACTGAAGATTGTGAGTTGATTTTATTACCTGAACTTTTACTAAATTTCTTTCTTAGTCGTCACAAGATTTTACTGGAATCTTCAGCATTTCATGTACCTAAAGCATGTTATCCTTCAAAAAGAACAATTTACCTTTAACTATTATTATTTAAATACATTTTATTTCTCTTCCCTACCTAATTTTTCCAGCTAGGGCTTTCAGAATCATATCCAATAGTAATAGTGAAAATGTGTAACTTTGCCTTGTTGTTATAAGAAAAGTTTTTAGTTGCTAACCATTGATGGTGATGTTACCTGTGAGCTTTGTTACATGGAATTCACTATGTTGAAGTTATTTTCTTCTATCCCTCACTTGTTTAATTTTTATAATGAATAGGCTTTAAACTGTTTTAAATGCTTTGCTTGTATCTTTGAAATAATCTTATAATTTTTGTCTTTGCTTGTTTTTGCCATTCATATTACAATAATTTGTCTTCATCTGTTAAACCTTGCATTCCAGAGACAAATACTGATTATCATGTGTGATCCATTTAAGGTGTTGTTGGACACGGCTTGCTAGTATTTTGCTGAGGATTTTTGCATCATTGTTTATCAGGAAAATTTGTCTATCAGACATACTATCTTTTCTCATGACAACTTTGTCTATTGTTAGGCTAATGTTACTTTCATAAAATTAGTGTGCCTATACTGGATATACTTCCCTATCTTAAAGTTTTTGAAAAGTCAAAGAAAGATTGCTTTTCAGAATTCACTAATGAAACTGTCTCCTCAATGGGCTTTTCATTTTTGGAAGATATTTGATTACCATTTCAACCTCCAGACTAGTTCAAGCTTTCTATTTGTTAATGATTTATTCTTGGCATATTATAATTTTTTAGGAAAGTCTGGGTAACAGGATTAAGAACTTAAAAGTTCTAAATTTTTATACTTATCTTGGATTTCTTTAATATCACATCCAAACAGTGGTGAGTTAGTAAGTTTGTGCAATAGAAAATAAGAAGTATTGTGGTGTGTTATATTTGCCAGTGTCCAATTGTGTTTTCCAGAATTCAATTATTAATAGTAAATTAAATTCCTGATTGCTTAATATTTGCCTTTATACATAGAATTTTCCCCCATTCCATTGAGTCCAGGGGTGAAAATATATTTTTTCATTATTCTTCAGTTAAGTTTCAAATATATTAATCCTCATAACATTTTGTAATATGTGCCCAGTACACACCTAATGATCATTAAAATCATCATTATTTAATTTATTGACTCTATATAAAATTCTTGAAATCTAATAAGGCAAGTAAAGGGCATGTCCTCTGAGTGACATCAGGCACTTAATACCTCCTTTGTCTTATTTCCTGATTCTGGCCTCAGAGAAAGTATGTGCAGAATTACACTGCACATCCACCAAGTGGAGTGAACTTCATCTTTAGAAAAGTGAAATCCAAAAGAGTAGGATTTAAAAAAAAGAAAAAAAGAAAGAAAGGTTTGGGTTGAGGGAGATGGTTCAGTAGAAAAAGCACTTCCCTGGCAAGCACAAGGGCCTGGGACTGAGTTCAATCTGTGGTTCTGCCAAAAAAAAAAGTAGGATATAGGGGGCAGTGATATGTCTCACATAGCAGAAGGTGAAACGGAAGCATCTTGGAAGAAAACCAAGTCTTCATACTGGAAGTAATCTTTCTAAATCAACATTATAACTTTCTTTGCTATTAAATTTCAATTGTAAGCAGCATTGTCTGTGGGTTAACTGTATAACAAAGTATGTAATCACAGGCTCATTGACTGAGTAGTGCTCCTAATTCATGCCCACAAGTCCTTAGTTCTTCAGTGGAATCAAGAAATATCAATTTTCTGAGTCTGTAGTCTGTCACTCAACTTAAGCAGATCCCTACAGGAAAAGGCTTGATACTAAGTGAAGGATCCCATTGGGAATCATGGAGTGAAAAAGAGATAGGACCAGAAGTAGTGTAGTATGGCTGAGCTATCTCCCTGTCCCTTAGTGAGGAATTTTAGAAGTTAAATCTTTTGAAGTTGGTATAAGCCATATATCCTCCTGGGATACTGAATTCAGACACATTTTTAGAACAAGAAATCTTATTACCAGCTTCAGTAGTTAAAGGAAATATATAGCCCAAGTAGTATGTGTGCCCCAGACAACTTCAAAGGATGGTAAGTAAAGTTTAGAAGGGAGCAAAAACCACTCATTTTCAGGGGTCAGGGAATTATAAGGAAGATCTATCAGCAACAAAAGAGCTTGGTGCTAGTCATTCAAGAATATCCTTTGATTTTTGGCAATGTATACATTCTAGATCCTTTAAAGATGTCATTGAGCTCAGATGGATGATTAGAAATCCCACTCTAAGCATTTTATACTTTCTGACAATTATGCTAAGCATTTCATAAATAATACCTCATTTAGTTCTATAGCCATGGTAACTAGAAATTGACAACTACAACTTACAAGGGCATAATCTAATTCCTACAGAGCAATGACTAACACATCATAAGGTGGCAGAACAGTGGCTCAAAAACATACAAAGGCCCACCTAGTTACAATTGGTCTCAGGATAGACAACTTGGATTATGATTAAAATTTTCAGTTTAACTTAAAACTAATGTCTTGAGCTATTACCTGAATTCTGGCTTTCTTTGCATTTGTAAACAAAGATTTTTAATACCAGAAAAGCACAAGTATAGGTAAGCATCAATCTGAGCCCAGATGCATATTTCTGTGTGTGATTTCAACCAGTGCTTTATGTAATTGATAAAATTATTGCTATGAAAATGGTCCCAATCATGCTAGAAAAGAAACTAAGGAAGAGAACAAAGGTAAATAAAACAATTAAAATTAAAATAAATAAGGAAACTTTGGAGAAATATGACAGTGGTGTTCTTATGACCAATCCTGCAACATATTGAAAGCCATCATCTCAACAACTTTACAGATGAAACATTTATATAAAAAGCTAATGTATCTAGCCGGGCATGGTGGCGCATGCCTGTAATCCCAGCACTCGGGAGGCTGAGGCAGGAGGATTGTTGTGAGTTCGAGACCAGCCTGAGCTACAAAGTGAGCTTATGGCCAGCCTGAACTGCATAGTGAGACCCTATCTCAAAAAGACAAAAAAAAAAAAAAAAAAAAAAAAAAAAAAAAAAAAAAAAAAAAAAAAAAAAAAAAAAAAAAAAAAAAAAAAAAAAAAAAAAAAAAAAAAAAAAAAAAAAAAAAAAAAAGCTAATGTATCTAAACACATTACTTAGATTAGTCAGTCACAAATAATACTTTAGAAAAGGTAAAAAGGCTATTTATTATTAGTGTGAATAAGCAAAAGGCAGATGGCCTAAATCATTTGTGAAACTAATAGCTACAATGTAAATCTCATATAGCATAATTCATCAATGAGTGATAATGATCAAACGTTACATACCAATAAGGTGTGGCTTCACTCCATTAAAGTGAGAATGGGGGACAGTTTCTTGGATAGCCAAGTGATAAGAAGCAGATAAAGCAATGTGCAGAAGAGGAAAAGGAGGAAAGCCAGTCCTCTGGACTGTGGAAGGTTCTGAAAAGAAAATGGAAGTCTATTGGGCTAGAAAAGACAAAATCTTCAATGAAGAAGGAGGTGGTATGTGGTGCCATCGCCTGAGCCCAAACGCAGTGTAGGAGGATAAAATTAAAACCCTGCAGATGCGTGCTGACTGATGGCCACCCCAGAAGACTTGATGGAGAGACACAAGGAGAAGGAGCAGTGCATGCGAAGGGTTCAGTAGCTGTTCAGTGGTGTGTGTTTTGCCATCCTGCATGAAAGTGTGATGACCTCGGATCCATCATGGATAAGGGCTAATTGACCTTAGTACTCAGAACTGCTGGTGTGATTTAGTGGCCCTCAGATGAATTGGAACCCAGAGAATGCATATCAACTATGGCAGGCTGGACTGATATGGTTCCATCCTCATGTCCAGAAGCCAGCATGAATGTCAGGGAAAACAAAGATGGAGGCTTCTCAGATTAGCCTCTATGCTGCATAAAACTACTGCTGACTTGCTGGGCCCAATCAACAGAGCTGTGGACTCAGTCCACATTTGCTTGAGTGACAGCGGAAGCACACCTTGAAATGAAATATTTTTAAATATATCTTTTTCCTGTTATTTTGTTTTATTTATTTTTCACTGTTCTTGTTTTTATGAGTATGAATATGTATCTATTTTTTTACATTGATGTGCTGCTCTGTTCTTTTTATGTCTGTTGTACCTTCCCATCTTGTGTACCAGTTTCCCAATGTTGGCATGCTATACTTTTGTTCTCCAGTCTTTCTTTTAAAGTTTTGCTCTTCTTTTACTTGTATATTTTTCCCCAAGTCTCTTTGAATTTTTGATGCTGAAGGTAAAATTGTCATACTGAGGGCTTATTTACTGCATACAATTTTCTTAGAAACTCATTCTAAGTTTTATTATATAGCCACAAACCTAGTACACATGAATATTGGTGGCAAATTAATAGGTACCTGAGTTTGTCATTTTCTGGGCAGGTTTGACGTTATGGTCATTCCTATTTATATCACATTATCCAAACTGACATAATTGTTCTACCCAGTTGTTCTTGCAGGTAATTCAAGATTGAGATTACCTAAGAGCCATTAAAAAATAGTATAGGCCACTGACAAGGAACCAGAGACTGGGCCTAATAAGCAACAACAACTCATATCCTGCAATTAAAGATGTAAGATGATGAAACCGATTCAACACCTAAAACCTTACTCTAATGGTAAGATACCTTAAACAAGTAGTGATTTCTTAAGAGTTCTGAACAGTAGAAAAAAAGCTACTCAATATGCAAGTATCAATCATAGAATTAAACAAGCAAAAACAATAGAAAGAGGAAGAAAGGAAGAAAGAAAAGGAAAGAAAGAGAAAGAAAGAAAGAAAGAAAGAAAGAAAGAAAGAAAGAAAGAAAGAAAGAAAGAAAGAAAGAAAGAAAGAGACACTTAAGATGAAACCCCAGATATCTAGCTCACTAAAGGAAAACCAAGAATGTAGAGGGGACGATTACAAAATCCATCAATCTGGCTTCTCCAAAATGGTAAAATTGGAGGTAGCAAGGCAAATGAATGAGACTCCAAAAAATTAAAAATAATTTCTCCGATAACTACAAAAATGGTTACCACAATGAAAATCATGCTAGTGACTCTAGAGGGAATGCACACAAATAAAAAGTAGAAAAGCTTAGGAAAATTACAGAAACCACACATTGCTAACATAGGAAAGAAATGGAATCCATGAACATAACCTGTGTTGTGACATCTGGTAACTAAGTGGTGTCCCAAATTTTCTGATCAAGGAGATTACGGTTTGAGAGAGGAGAGTGATTGATGATGTATAATGTGCCTGGGGAGAGTCACCTAGAGAAAAAAAATTCTCTCAGGCATTCACAGAGAACAAATTGGTCTAGCAATGACCATGACTTATCCACATAGCTGACACTGACAAAACATTTACAAGGTGATCTACATACTTCTAGTGTAAATCCTGATGGGATATGACTGACCTTGTTGGATAGAAAAGTTGCATTATATATATCTTGCTTTAAATTGGTCTTAACCATCCAGTAGGAAAGTATAACCACAAGATATAAAAAGAAATGCGTTATTAATAAGCTGAGCTGTAAAATGCTCAAGTCAACAACTTGTGACAATTGGCAGTTCTGCCAATAACCCACAATTATGCACGGTTGGACAATATTGGGTTATTTTGCTGAATTCAAGTACCTACAATCTATAGACTGATTTCAAGAATAAAAAGTTCCTTTACATCCTTCTCCAAACACACATGCTCTAACAGCACTGGAACAGCTATCTCTGAAAAAAAAAGGGGGGGGGGATATAAAAAATGAACTGTTTTGTTCATATTTTATTGAGCATTTTTGTATCTATGTTCTAGAAGAGGTTTTGCCTGAGTTCTCTTTTTTAGTTGCATCTTTCTCTGGTGATAGTATCAGTATAATACTTGCCTCAAGGAAGGATTTTGGGAGAATTGTTTTATTTTCAAGTTCATTGAAGAGTTTGAGGACTATTGGGATTGTGTCTTTTGTAAATTTCATGTAGAATTCAGCTATGAAGCCATCATAACCTGGACTTTTCTTTGTCAATAGTTTTTTTTTTTTTATTACTTTCTGAATTTCATTGGGTATTTTTGGGTTATTGAGAGTTCTTATATCATCTTGACTCAGTTTTTTTATAATTTGAATGCTTATAGGAATCTGTCCATTTCTTCTGTGTCATCGAATCTGTGAAAGTAAAAATTTTCAAAATAGCTTTTGATGATCTTCTGAATTTCCACAGGGTCTGTAGTAATTTCACACTTTTCTTTCTTTATTGGTTGAATTTGACATTTCTCTTTTCTCTATTTAATGAGGTTAGCTATGCATTTATCAATTTTATTTAACCAGCTTTTTGAGTCATCAATTATTGGAATTGTTTTCTTCATCTCGATTGCATAATTTCTGCTCTAATCTATATAATTTCCTCCATTCTTTTGGCTTTGGGTTTAGTTTGCTCTTCTTTTTCTAGACATATGAGGTGCAGCATTAGGGTAATTATTTTTTCCAGTTCAGTTGTCCTAATATGTAAGTTCACAACTACACATTTCCCTCTAAGAACTCCTTTGATTCCATCCCATAAATTCTAATAAGCTGTGTTTGAATTTTTATATCTGTACATACAAATAAGATAGATATGCAGCTTTCTCTTACTTTAATGAGATGAAAGGTTGGTACTGGTAGTGCTCAGGATATAATGTCTACATTTTGTACTATGAATAACTGCTATGAAGACAGCAATATGCAACGTATTAATTAGTGTAACGGTCCTACTAACCTGTTTTGAAACTGTCTCAGTACTAATACTTTTTCAATAAAAACAATTAACCACTAAAATTTAAAAATGAAATTTCACTTAATTGTAGATACCATTTAATTTCTTGTTTACTTTCATCTGTAACCCATTGGTTGCTGAGGAGGGTGTTGTTAAATTTTTATATATCTATGGGCTTTTTGTAGTTTCTTTTTTGTTTATTTGTTTGTTTATTTTTATTGAGAAACAAATATCAATGAGATAGTTTCAAAGGCGATTAATTGGACAGTTTCAAAAATTAATACATTGTACATTGTTATCTTCTTAGTGGTTATCCATAGTACAAGAAGCAGACAGAATATCCTGTCCAAACACTATTAGTACAAATGTTTCTTCTCATTGAGTTAAGCGAAAATAGCTCTATATCTATGCTAACTATTCTGTATATCCAAAGATAAAATGGTACTTCCTTTGTAGCCCCTTTTTTGTTTAGTCCTATCAGATATTGGTATTCCAGTGGCATCTGAATACTATAGGTGCATGAATTTAGCAAAACAATCCAACACAGTCCAGCAGTCCATAATAGTAGCGGGTTATCCGCAAAAGATGTTGAGTTGAGACCTTCACAGCTCAGGTTTGGTTTGTTCTTCCTTTTGTAGATGTTGAAGGAGCAGCATTACTGTGTTTATTTGTTCCTGTTCTGTCATCCTGATGTGTCAGTTCATAACTATGAATTTCCCTCTGAGAACTGCTTTTCTCACATCCCATAGATTTCGATAAGTTGTGGTTGAATTTTCATCGAATTGTAGATATTGTTGAATTACTTGTTTAATTTCACCTGTACCCCATTGATTGCTGAGTAGGGTGTTGTTTAACATCCATGTATTCAAGTTTTTTTTTCTGATTTCTTTTGATGTTTATCTCCAGTTTCATTGCAGTGTGGTTAAATAAAATGCATGGGATAATTTCTGTTTTCTTGCATATACTTAAACATGACCTGTGGACTAGTATGTGGTCAATTTTAGAAAATGACTCATATGAAGCTGAAAAAAATGTGTATTCAGCTGTGGGGTGGAACACTCTGTATATGTCCATCAAGTCCATTTGTTCCAAGCTCTGCTTCGTTTCTGTTCTTGTGATTGAGATTTTTTAGTTCCTCTACATCTCTTTACTCCGCTTCATGAGATATAATTCTTCCCTTTATTGCTCATTCAAGGAATCCATCATTTCTCTAATCTCCTGTATTTTTTTTACCAATGTCTTCTTTGAAAGCATTTATTAATTCTTTTACTGCAGAATTTTTTTCAGATTTGGTTTCCTCCATATATTTCTGCATTTGATTCTTTATTTCAGATGTTATGCATTCACAGATTTCTTTCTTTGTTCCAAAAATTAATTCTGCTCTGAATTCCTCTATATCTTTCTGCATTTGTTTCTTTACTTCCAACACTATTAATTCATACATTTCATCTGAGCTAATGTCCTCTGCACTTGTTCTTGGTGTGCTTGGGATCTGATATTGCATCCTTGTTTTTATCATTTCATATAGCATTGACCTCTGACCTTTGGTGTAGAGCTTTGGGCAGTTAAAACTTTAGCACATAATGAAATTCAGGTACTGATATACCAAGTTCTAGTTCACGTAGTTGTGCCTGGCTTAGGTCTTGCTACTATGCTCAGCTCCTTCTTGCCCTTAGAGGTGAGTTTGTTGTGCCTTTTAGCAAGATGTTCTGCTCATGGATTAGCTTCGTGACCCTAGTCTCATTGCAGGTACTTCCACTGAAGAGTGTCACTCTCGGCCTGTATGCCAGGCCTGGGCTGGGTCTGTAGGGGTAGGTGGGGCAGTAGAACACAGAAGCTCTCTCACACACTCACCAGGCCTGGGCTGTGGCAGGTCTGTAGGGCTGCCGAGGGTGATGGATGGTCTCACTCACAGGGCAGGCTGCGCTGGGTCTGGAGGGGTGTGGCAGGTCCAGAGGACATGGGGAAAGGTCTCTTTCACGTGGGGTGCCTGTTCTTGGTCATGCTGGCTCTGGACAGAACAGAGGCTCTCCCACACACTGTTAGGGCCTGGGTTTGGGAGGATCTGGAGGAGTCCCTAGAGTGCACTGGAAGTTCTCACTCACAGGATGAGCTGTGCTGGGTCTGGAGGAGTGGGGAAGGTCTGCATAACACAGGGAAAGGTCTCTCATGCAGCAGTTCTGCTCTTAGTCTGGTGAGCACAGAGCAACACAGAAGCTCTCCCACACACTCGCAGGGCCTGGGGTTGGGTGGATCTGGAGTCTTTCATAGTTACTTTTGTAATTTATTTCCAGATTCATTGCACCAATCCGATTATATGCATGACACAATTTCTCTTTTCTTACATATGCTTAAGCATGACCTATGGATTAGTATGTGATCTATTTTATAAAATGTTCCATGTGCTGCTGAAAAAAATGTGTATTCAGATGTGGTTGGGTGGAACACTATAGTCCACTTAGTTGGCTTGTTCCGCATTCTGGTTCATTTCTGCTATTTCTTTGCTAATATTTTATCTGCCTGACCTATATCTTTGGGATAAGGGGCTGTTAAGGTCTCCTATCAAGATTGTGTTATTGAATGTTATGTTTCATTTCCATTAATATTGCTCTTATATAGTTGAGTGCTTCCATGTTTTGTGTATACATATCCATGAGTGCTACCTCTTCCTCTTGTACTTTTCCCCAAACAAGTATGTAGTAGCCTTCTTTCTTTATTTGATAATTCTTGTTTTGAAGCCCAGACTGTCTTCCAAGAAGACTGTCACTCCTTTTTTCCTGAGGTTCTGGCCCATATAGTATTGTTTTCCTTTGACTTTCAGCCTGTGAGTTCTTTATAGGTTAACTGGGTTGCTTCTATATAGCATTTTCTTGGATTTTTTTTTTTTTCCTAATCTATCTTGCCAGTGTCTGTTTTACTTCTTGAACTGAGTCCATTTACATTGCTGGTTATAATTGAGATGTATTGACTTATGATTGACACGTTATTTACCTGGTGTTGTTTCCCCTTTTTCTACTGTTTTAATTATTTGCTCTAGTTGTTAGGAAGCTCTTTCCATTCTCATTTGTGCAGTTTTGGTCATTTTGGTCCCTCTATGGAATATCTCACTTCTCCATCAAACTTGAAAGAGAGTTTTGCAGGGTATAGTAGTCTAGGCTGGAATTTGTTGTCATAGAGGACTTGAAGTACTCTGCTCCATGCTCTCCTTGTCTTCATTGTTTGTGAAAAGAAGTCGGTCATAATTCTGATGGGTTTTCCTTTAAATGTGATCTCGTCCTTTTCTCTAGAAGCTTTATTATATTGTTCTTGCGCTGGATTTATGCGATTTTTTTAGACAGGGTCTCACTATGAAGTTCAGGCTGGCCTTAAGCTCACTTTGTAGCTCAGGCTGGTCTCGAACTCACAACAATCCTCCTGCCTCAGCCTCCCGAATGCTGGGATTACAGGCATGCACCACCATGCCCAGCTTATGCGATTTTGTTTAATATATTTCTGAGTGTGTTTTAATTGGGTTTAATGTTATTTGGAATTCTATATTTTTGGTTACCTGAATGTGAGATTGTTTCTGCATATTTGGGAAGTTTTCTACTGTTACTTCTGCCCACATTCTCTTTATGTCTTTTGTATTGACTCCTTCTTTCTCATTAATACTTATTGATCTTATGTTGTTCATTTTTGCATCATCTTGAAGATGTTGAATTAATTTTTTCTGTACCCTAGTTATTTTGAAGAAATCTTTTCCTCCCTTTTCACTAGTTGCAATGATTTCTTCAATGTCTGAATCTCTATCCTCACTTTCATCACAGCGGTATTACCAGCTTGTGTTTGAGGTTTTAATTTCCTGTATTTGTCAATGAACATGCTTCATAATCTCTATTTCTGTCCTATATTTCTCACTGAAGGATTCCATCATTTTCTGTTCTCTATTTTCTTATCAGTGCCTTCTTTAGAAGCACTTGGTAATTCTTTCATTATGGTTGTCATTTCTTATTTTACTTCAGAGATTATTTGTGATCTGATTTCCTCTATACTTTTCTGCAGTTATTTCTTTAGCTCAGATGCTATTTTTTCAGAGGTGTCAGGTGTGTGATTTCCAATTTCTTCTATGCTGGTGTCTGCTGCATTTGTTCTCAGTGAGCTCGGGGCCTAAGGATGCATTTTGGTCCTTCTCTATGTCATCCTATCTTTGGCATAGAGTTTGGTGAAGTTATAACCATATCATGTATCAATATTTTTATGAAAGAGAAATTATGTGGTTAAGGCAGTTACAGGTTTGTATTCACAGAAATATCATTAGCAACAATAATAATGGGTAGCAAGATGTAGCACGTGAAAACCATTTCCTCTGTATGTAATATTTGCTAATATTATTTTATTACAAATTTCTCAAATAAGTTAAAGACAGTTTTTATAAAAGTACCACGACCTGCTATATTAGAAAGTATTGCATTGATCAACCTTCATGCCAGATTTCTAATGCACATTAAAATATTGTGTGAAAAATATTTTATTAAAGATAATTGACTATAAACTTCTTAGTGAAGAAGATAGGACCCATGGCTTCACAAGCTCACTTGACTATCAAATCCTTTATGATGTGTGTGTGCGTGTGTGTGTATGTGTGCATGTGATAGCAAATGTTTATGTTAAATATTAAACAAAACCAGAAAGGAAAATATATTGATTAACTTAAACTCTTATAACAAAATACTGCAGATGGAGGGACTTCAAATGTCAGTTTGAGTTCTGGCTGTTGTCAGGGATAAACTTTTGTATCTAAAGGGTTTGCCTTTAAGACCCTAAGAACAAACATTATGAATTGTATAGTGAAGCAGATATTAAATTAGAATTTTGTATTTAGGTTCGTTCCCTTAAGTTGTATCTGATTACCTCTCCTTTTGTACCCACAGTTTTCTAGGCAGACTAGTTCACTCCAGCTACCTGTTTCCTACCTCTTAATCAAGAGACAAAGAGAGGATGCTCTCTTAGACATGGGTTTCGAAAAATGTCTCAGCTTACCGAGTCTGGATCTAGCGAGTTTAAACTTGTCCAGGTGGGTTTGCTTGAGTCTGACTGCTGTGCTCCACTTCTTCCTGCTGCAGCCCTTGGAAGTGGACCAAATGTGCCCTGATGGCAAAATGTTCTGCTCCTGGCTTTTGTTGGATGGATGTCACACCTTGCCTCTATGCAGGAAGTTCTTCTGCAGGGTTCAATACCAGGCATGTGAGGCTTGGGAGCCTGTTGGAGCAGCAGTTGGTGGGCACGGAAGTCCCACACACCTCTGGCCTTTGGAGTCGATGAGGTAGAATGTGTGGGATGCAAAACACCTTGGACATTTGCTGGCTCTTGGGGATATGAGGTACAGTCCAATGCATATGAACAGTCCCACACACATGCCAGGCCTGGGGAAAAGGTGAAGCAGAATGCAAGGGGCATAGAAAGACCCACTCACAAACAAGGCTGGAGGCATGTGGAGTAGAATCTGGAAGGCAAGGAAGATCCCAAACACAGGCCTGGCCTGGGGACCTGTTGGAGGAGAGTTTCACAGGTGCATATGATCTCACACACATGCTGGGCCTGAGGGAGTAGAATCCCCCTGTTGCAGTAGAATCAAGATATTCTATGTAGAGCATGTAAATAACTAAAAAAAACATGGGGCCCCACAAATTCAAAGACCCAACCCAATAGTGGGAATCTGAGATCAATAGGCACTTCTTAGAGGAAGAATTTCATATGACAAGGAATACATGAAAACAGGTTCACCATTATTGGCCATTCAAGAGAAAAGAAAGCTTGGCTATTACTCTAGCTGGGAGTGGACTTTGGCATCATCCATGTGGGATTCATTTTAGCCAGAGGCAGAATGCAAGAACTCTGAGTTTAAGAAGTCTTCCACCTCAATTTAAGAAGGCCTGGGAAGCCACAGAGTGTGGGCCTGAATGGCCAGTGTGGGAAACAGAGAGTGAGTTTAACGTGCAGTGGAATCCTCAGAAGTGTACAAAATACAGGAATGTGGCTTCTCTAAGGGAAACTGAAAGGTGGGAGCCAAGCCAGGCAAAGACAGAGACATATGTGTATATACAAAATAGTTAGGATAGATATACGGTGACTTTCTCTTAATTCAACAAGATTTGTACTAATAGTGTTTAGACAAGATATCATGTCTTCATTTTGTACTGTGAATAACTACTATGAAGACAACAATGTGCAATGTATTAATTATTGTAACTGTCCTACTAATTTGTTTGAAACTGTCTCATTGCTATTTCTTTATCAATAAAATTAATTAAAATATTAAAAAGAGAAGCCATGGGAGCTACCAATAAGAGTGCTATACAGGTGGAGTCACATGGAGCTCACAATTTGCCAAAGATTGCTTCATATATTCCAAATGAAACTATAGGATTTAATGTTCACCTTTCTGGATTTCAAGAATTGTTTTGGTCCCAATGCTTGATATGCTGCTGTTTGTATCTTTTGGAATGGTAAGGTTTACCTTGTGCTATTGAATGCTAGAAGTCTTTACCTTTTCATTTGTACAGGGGTTCACAAATAAAACTTTGCCTTAAGACTTGGAGGAGATCCTCCTCGATCCCGCCCGAGCCCGCCCAGCCCCAGAGACCTCCAGAGACAGAGAGACCAACGGCCTAAAACAGCAGCTGATTCCAGCGGCCTTCTGGATTCTGCCCCAAGCTCTCCCCGTGATTGGAAATTTGCACAACTAACCAGGCTTCCCAGATCAGTGAATGTGTGGTGAGTCTGAGGGAGAGGCATGTGCTCTATCCAGACATCTGCCCCCAAGGCCTCCAAGCCAGTGACTGGACTGACACCTCAGGAACCACTCAACAACACGTCCGCAGATCCCCTGCCCTAAAGCCTGTTAAACGAGGGGGAATTTCCCTGATTCCCTGGGCATCAAACTTCAGTGAGTGTAGAACTGCAGGCCCACCAAGCCGGAGAGACATTTTGCAAGGATTCCCTGCCCCTGCACCCCCCATGGCCCGGTGAGAGATCCAGGCCCATCAAGCCAGAGAAATATTTCCAGGTGGTTACCGGTCAAACCCCACAGCACCAGACGCAGTGCAGGTCACCCTGGAGTGAAAACTCCAAGCCTGCCGAGCTGGAGGGACATTTCTCAGCAATCCTAGGTCCCAAGCCATGGACCAAAACCCAGCACAGCCTGGCCTGTCAGTGAGGGCTCCAGGACTGCTGCACGAGAGGGACCTTGCCCAGCCTTCTCGGGTTACGGGCTGCAGACCGAGTCCCAGTGCAGGCTGGATGAACCAGTCCAGCCTACTCAGTGAATAAGATCATTCACTTTCCTTTTGTGAGCCCAGAAGACCCAACAAAGCCCAGGCCCACCCAGCTGGGGAATGACCTACCTGACACAGGAAGGGTGACCCGGTAACTTTCCAGATCCTCGCACCAAAGTCAATAAAGATGGGGAATTTTCATTGCTTCCGCTACATCCCAGTTCAGTTTGTACTCGCCTGAACAGGGAAGCAACAGACAGGAACCAAAGGAGCTGCAGAAAAAAGGAATTGAACACAAGAGCTAGATCCAGGATAGGCATACTTGGAAAATCTCAAACTTAATAGAATGGAACCCGAATCTCATAACAAGCTAAGGGTATAGCTGCACCAAAGCTCCACACCAAAGGTCAAAGGTGAGTGATATACAAAATGACAAAGACAAGGGGAAAAATGCAACACCACACCTCGAGTCCAACAGGAAGGGCAGAGGACACTAGCTCAGGTGCAATGAATGAATTAGCACATACAGCAGGAAAGGAACAACAGCAAAAAGCTGTAGAGGAAATAAAACGAGAAGTAATTCCCCAGATCAAAAAAGAAATATCTCAATACATAGTATCTGAACTAAAGAATGAATTCCAGAACCATTGGGTGGAAAAACTATGCTCACCCAGAACAAGTGCAGACAGCACTATCCCAGCTGATATATATGAACTAAGAACATCTGAAGCAAAGAAACAACAGCAGAAAGATCATGATTAAATCAAAGCAGAAATAAGTTCTGAAATCAAAAAAGAACTTTATGAAGTCATAGCATCAGAAATACAAAAATAAGTCCAGAAATATACGGAGGAAATCCAACTTGGAAGAAACACAGCAGAAAAAGAATTAATAACTACCTCTAAAGAAGACAGGGGTAAAAAAAATTGAAATCAGAAATATGATGGATTCCTTGAATGAGAAATACAGAAAGAAACAGAACACATGAAACACAGTCAAACAGATATAGAACTAAAAATATAAATCACAAGTCTACAAAACCATCTGAGTGAAAGCGAAGACAGAGTTTCAGATCTTCAAGATGCTGGAGCACCTAGTGAAAAGGTGAGAAAGGATCTCTTAAGAACAACGAGAATGCAGAAAAAAATAATCCATCATCTGCAAGATGACGCCATGATGAACAATGTGAGAATAATTGGGGTCAACGAGAATGAAGGAGTCAATACAAATGACATGAAAAGAATATGGGGAGAAATAATCACAGAAAACCTCCCAAATATGAGGAAACAATCCAACATTCAGGTCAACGAAGCATACAGAACACCAAATAACCTCAACCCAAGTACAAACACACCGAGACATATAATAGTTAAGATCCCAGAAATCCAACACAAAAATGATATTCTGAAAGCTGCGAAAGAGAAGAAGGAGCTCACATTCAAAGGCAAACCCATCAGAATTGCAGCTGACTTCTCTACACAAACAATGAAGGCAAGGAGAGCATGGAACACAGTTCTTCACGTCCTACATGAAAACAAATTCCAGCCAACATTATTATTCCTTTCAAAATTCTCTTTCAAGTTTGATGGAGAAGTGAAATACTTCCACGACAAAGACCAACTAAAGAATTTCATGATGACAAAGCCAGCCTTTCACAGGCTATTGAAAGATGTTCTAGAGAGAGACAACAATGACCAGAACTCCGTGAATGAGAATTGAAGGAACCCACTAAACAGGACAGACAATTAAACACAGGTTACAAAGGAATAAACAACACCAGGTAAATATCATGACAAACATAAGTCACCACATTTCAATTATAACCATAAATGAAAACGGACTCAATTCTCCACTTAAGACAAATAGACTGGTACAGTTGATTAGGAAACAAAATCCAACAATATGCTGTATACAAGAAACACACTTAATTAAAAAGGACATTCATAAGCTCAAAGCCAAAGGATGGAAAACAATACTACATGCCCCAACACCTCAGAAAAAAGCAGGAGTAGCAATTCTGTTCTCAGACAGTCTTAACTTCAAACCAAGAATAATCAAACGACACAAAGAAGGCCACTATCTATTGGTCAGGGGAAAAATTCAAGAGCAAGAAGTAACACTCATAAATATTTATGCACCAAACACAGGAGCACCCAACTATTTAAGACAAATCGTAAAGGACATTAAAAACTTAATGGCTAAGAACACAATCTCAACAGGAGATCTTAACACACCCGTATCTCAAAAAGATAGGTCAACCAGACAAAAAATTAGCAAGGAAGTAGTAGAACTGAACCACAGCTTGGAACAAATGGACCTGGTGGACATATACAGAGTTTTCCACACAACCACAGCTGAATACACATTTTTTTCAGCTGCGCACGGGTCATTTTCCAAAACAGACCACATACTAGTCCAGAGGTCATAGCTAAATATATGCAAGAAAATAGAAATTATCCAATGCATCCTATCTGACCACAATGCAAAGAAACTGGAAATAAATGACAAAACAAAACAGAAAAACCCACAAAATTCATGGAAAATAAACAACACCCTACTCAGCAATC
>PVKA01022446.1:0-37088 GCA_004027165.1 Ctenomys sociabilis | reverse complement strand
TCTGCACTAATGGTGGTTGGACAGGATATTATGTCGGCTTTTAGTGCTATGGTCATCCACTAGGTAAATAATTATTGAATCTTTGATATAATTCAGCTGTATAAAAACCTGTAAATATAATATCATGTATGCACCTTGTACAATACCAAAACGTTATGAAAACAGTTTGCAATGTATTATTTCATCGACTCTATATGGTGATAGTGTTTTGAAACTGTCTGATTGACATTTGTATTTCAATAAAATAAAAATAAATGGAAAAAAAAAAAAAAAGATGCAGTGGCTCACAGCTTTGAGTGATCCGGGGGTCACCCTCACCTCTTCTGCTTCATACTGCTCTTTTAATTCTTTATAGGTTCTAGATAGAATACTTTTGTCTCAGGGAAAGTTGGCAAAAACATATCTCAATTCATGTGATTTCTTTTTCTTCTGTTGGTGATTTCTTTTTATGCATGAAAATATTTCAATAAAATAAGATCCCAGTTGTTGATTATTTGAAAAAAAAAAAAAAAGATACAAAAGCAGTTTGAAGAAAGAATAATCTTTTCAACAAAGGGTGCTAGAATTTGAATATCCATATGCTTCAGAAAAAAAAACGCCAGTTGGGCATGGTGGTGCATGCCTATAATCTCAGCACTCAGGAGGCTGAAGCAGGAGGATCATTGTGAGTGGCTATGAACTTATATAGTTCAGGCTACAGCGTGAACTATATAGCAACACCAGGTCTCAAAAAAGCCAAAAGAAAACCTTCACAACCTGCCTCTCATCATATACAAAAATTAAATGATTCATAGACTAAAATGTGAAACCTAAAATTATAAAAAGCAGAGAAATATTTGAAAAGTAGGCAACAAATTCTTATATTAAACCAGTAATTCATAAAAGATAAAGTGGACTTCATTAAAATTAAGACTGAATCATCAAAAGCAGTAAAAGATAAGCTACAGACTAGAAAAAAAACCTACAAAACACATACTAGATAAACTACTTGAATTCAAAATACACGGTTTTTTAAAAATCTTAAAAAATAAATAACAAACAAACAAAAATATAAAAAAGAAAAAGAATATAAGATTTGGGCATTTCAGTGAAAAAATTTATGCAGATGGCAAATAAGTATACAGAAAGATGCTGGACACAATCAGTCAATAGGGAAGTGCAAAAGTTTCATTATGCTCCTTTGTAATTCTTCCCTTATACTGTCTCCTAAGGTTACATTGGTCTGTTGATTGTTTAATTTGGATGTTGTAGTATTTTGTAGAAATGAAATCAAGTAGTATTCATTATCTTTTTCTTTCACTGAGCATTAGTTGTTTTGAGATCTGTCTATAGTATTGTATGTACCAAGAGCTTATTCCTTTGTATTACTGAACAAGACACTAACAAAGACTTATTAGAAAATTTAAAATTAAAAACTGCCTAAGCCAAAATTGATGCTCTATGGGAGCAAGCAAAATTCTTACACACTGCTAGTCAAAAACAGCCCAACAGCTACATAAAACACTAAATACACACCAACCATATGATTCAGCCATTACATTTCAAGGTATACATTCAAGATAAATGAAAGCCTATTTAACAGACACTCATATATGAAAGTTCATAGCAAGCTTGTTGTCAATAATCAAAAGCTACAAACAAATGCCCATCAGTATGAGTGGGTAAACAACTTATGGGACATATGAGTAATGTCATACCATTCCGTAATACAAAGGAATACATA
Source organism: Ctenomys sociabilis (assembly GCA_004027165.1). NCBI lineage: Eukaryota > Metazoa > Chordata > Mammalia > Rodentia > Ctenomyidae > Ctenomys > Ctenomys sociabilis. Next base: position 35,365 of record PVKA01022446.1, on the reverse strand, counting down.
CAACACTACAGACAGATCTCTAAACAACTAATACTCAGTGAAAGAAAAAGATAATATATACTACTTGATTTCATTTCTACAAAATACTACAACATCCAAATTAAACAATCAACAGATCAATGTCACCTTAGGAGACAGTATAAGGGAAGAATTACAAAGGAGCATAATGAAACTTTTGGCAATAGCAGATCACAATTATCTTATGATGATTTCACAAGTCTGAACATTCTGCCAAAATTTAATGTTATAGTTTGTATCTAGTTGTCTCCCCAAAGCCTCATGTTGTACTTGGTGAGACTCTTCAGAGGTGCCTGCATCTTGGAAGTGTTTCGCTGGGATTAAGAGTATGGGTGGCACCACCCAAAACACTGCAATCCTAGAAGGGATGAACAAGAAGACAAGCTTGCTGCTGTTGTTGCATGCTGTTTGCCACTGCTGCTTCCTGCCTGCCACACCATGAAGTGTTTCTCCTCTGTGATGCCCTTCTGCTATGCCACCCTGCCCTGGAGCCAGCAACTATGGTCTGAAATCTCTACACACTGTGAATGGAAATAAACCTTTCCTTCTTTAGATTTCTGTCAGATATTTTGTCCAAGCAATGAGAAAAACTAAGATACTTAACAAGTTGCAAACTCTAAACATGCAACATTTTCAAGAAAATTCTGCCTCAATAAAGCTATCAAAAGTAAAAAGGATACTGGCAAAATTTTACGAAACCTACACTGAAACAAGTAATTTTACTATAGTAATAAATTGTCTCAAGTAAATATTAAGAAAATACATCTCTAAGATTTTAAGAGCCCAAACTCCCATGGTTAAAAGACAAATTATGCTATAGTCCTACTCAATCCCAAAACAAAATGTAAGAGAAATTTAAAACATCTCAGGATGACCAAGGAGATAGCTCAACTGAATAAGCCCTTGCCCGGCAAGCTCAAGGTCCTGAATTCAATCCCCAGTACTGCAAAACAAACAAACAAATAAATAAATAAATCAGTTGAGGGGGGAAAAAAATCTAATATGTGCTTAGCACAGGAGTTACCAAACCTCCCTGTGTAGAATCACAAGGTAAATATTTTAGGGGCTTTGGACCATCTTTTCTGTCATAACTCCTAGTTCTAATGTTGCAGCAGGAAGGCAGCCATGGGCAATATTTAAAAGAAAAGGAATGGCTGTGTTCTAACAAACTTTTACTTTTAAAAACAGACCATTATGGAAGAGTCAACCAAAGAAGGTAACTGAAGCAACTAAAAAGAATGCAATCAAGAGCAATGGTGGAAGGTCAACCATCTACAGAAAAAAGGCCTGGTCCACTAATTCTGGATGTCACAAATAAGGAAAGGGCTCTGATGTGCACCTTTAGGGGAAGAAAGGTAAAGCTGCAATAACTCCCTCTTAACAGCTATAATGAAGTAGACAAAGCTGTTACTGCTAAAAGCTATTTAAAAAAAAAAAAAAAAGCTGAAAATGTCAGTGTTTTTAAAGGAATTAAAAATGGAAGGTCTAAAAATCATGTAAAAACAAAAACAAAAAATACAGGGCCGGGGAGATAGCTCAGTAGAATAAGCACCTGTCTGGCAAACACATGGTCCTGAGTTAAATCTCCAGTACCAAGAAGAAAATTAAAAAAATAAAAAATAAAAAAAAACAGTTAACTGCAAGATCATGAAATCCTGACAGCATCAACATCAAGAGGCATAGGAAATTTTCCCCACCAGCTGATGGTGCTTTCCTGGATGATCTAGGAGTAGAATTTCTAAGAGAAGATGTGATGGACAAGAGCAGAAAGCAGTTTGTATTAGAAACTACTTCCAGCAATCAAACTAAGGAAGCAAGCAATGGCAGAAGTAGTATGACAGAATGGTTTAAGAACAGCAAGATCAAGAGTCAAATGTTTAACAGAGTAAAAAACTTCACTATGGGTAACATTAGAAAAATGAGAAAATGAATTTAGGATTATGTTATATTTATGCAGCAACTTCCTAGAAGGAATGTGACTGTCATGTGCTATGAAAATGTACCAAAAAGTAAAAATTCATAAAGAAAGAAAAGCTTAATATGCAATGAAATAAATGGTTGTAGTAAATCAGCAAAACACTGGAGTTTAAAATTTATAACATGAAAATTTTCTGACACTGGAGAAGTATAGGCTTTTAAAATAGGAACAAATTAAAACAGAATGGCAGTAAGGGTCAGTAAAGGAACTAAAAACCCAAAAAAATGAGAATATTTGTTCAAAGGAATGGGAAGAAACAACAAAACTACCAAGAACTAAGTAAGCTGAGATAAAGCTCTGAAGAGTTTTTCACTAACACTAAACACATGTAAACTTTCATTGCCCAGATTGCCAATAGAAAATGTCTTCTCACTAATATCTACATGTATATCTTCCTACCATGCAACTATTTTTAAATTTAAAAATCAATGAAGTCCTGTACTAACTCCCTCCAAAAAAATTAAGAAACATCCATACAAATACTAAGAAAAGAGAGGTTGGGGATATAGCTTGGCAGTCTAAGTACCTGCCTGCCAAGCACAAGACCTGGGTTCAATCTCTAGTACTGCATGCTATGCAAGCCCTGAGCCAAGCAGAGCCAGCCACTGATATGGGGTATGGTGGAGCACTGGAGAGGCTGAGGATCACTATGGGTCTGAGCTGCACAGTAAGACCCTGTACCAAATAAATAAAAGAAAAAAGGATATTTTAAACAAATACTAGAAAACAACTAAAAAATTATGTACTTAAAGCACACACACACACACACACACACACACACAAACTGGGAAGTCTTCCATATAAGCCTTAATTTGTACAGAAGAATAAAGTAGAGGTTGGTAGCACATGCCTGTAATCCCAGCATTTGGAAGGCTCAAGCAGGAGAATTACTGCAAGCTAGAGTCATCCTACGCTACATGGTGAGATTAAAATCACCCTAGATTACACAAGAAGACCCATGGCTGGAAGCGATGGTGCAATGACTGTAAGCCCAGCACCCTGGAAGCAGAAGTAGTAAGGTCATTGTGAGTTTAAGGCCAGCCTGGAGTACAAGTTCAAGGCTTAGCACAAGAGTTAGAAAACTCCTGAGCTCAGGGTCAGCCTAAACAATAGAGCAAGACCTTCTCCCAAGAAACAAAACAAAACAAAATGAAACAAAAAAAAAAAAAATGCCAACACCCTGTCTCAAAAAAGGGGGGAAAAATCTGTAGAAAAAACAAATCCTAAGTATTTACAATTCTATTTTGTTTTGTTAAAATGTCTACAGAGAGTAAAAAGGATTTGACCTTTATAAAAATATTTCAAGCTCAAAATAAGAGTAACTGCTTATTCTACCCAGGTTCAAGAAAAACATAAACATTATCCTACTTAAATGTAAACAATAAATCTTACTGGGCTGACACAGACTTGATGCCTTCACTTAAGTACAATGAGTCATACTTTGATAGGAAAGGGAAAAGCTTGCTAAATATATGCATCAAGATAAATACCTTAATAAAGGTAGCACATTACAATCATTGAGCAATGAAGAACAAACAGCTTATTTAGATGGTTTTCTTTATACAAGAAAACCTCAATGGATATTTAGCACCATTTTGCTTTGAAATCCTGAGCCACCTGGACAACACACACATATAATTCTTGCACATGTTCTTATTCCATTGAACTGGTTGTCATAGCTTTTAAAGGTCTAATCCGGGGATGGCTCTATCTAGGGATGGGGCCTCCAAGGAAGTAATTAAAGCTACAAAGTATCACATGAGTGGGATCCCATAAGATTAGTTTCCTTATGAAAAGAAACACTGGTAGCTCACTCTCTTTCTGCCATGTTAGGATCCAGAGGAGAATATCTCCAGCCAGGGGGACAGCCTACATAGGCTTCTAACCATGTTGGCACCTGTTCTTGGTCTGCCAGTCTTCAAAAAAGTATAAGAGAGTAAATTTACACCACCAAATCTACTGTATTTAGTTATGATAGTCTCAACAAAGTAATATAATGATGATTTGGAACTGGAAAATAAAAGTGACATTTTAAAGGATCACAATTAAATACTGCTGCCATACGACCTAAAGATAACTCTTGTGAAGAAGTCAGCCACACAGTAAGTGTAAAAACAACTCACCACACAAAATACTAGGAAAATGTGTATCTTCTTTAATAAAAGTAGTAATATATCCTCTATAATTTACAATTCATTTAAAAAGCATAATCCATGAAATAGAAGGGTCTAATGATTAACTCATTAGAAATGATATAAACTCATTAATGTAAAATCAAGTGATTTTCATATTTACATTTAAAATTATTTCCAACCTGTCCAACTAATCCTGTATAATAAATAAAATGAAAACTCTTACCGTAACCCATTCCTTTGATCAAAAGCAGGAGTCATAGAGTTAGGATGTTCTGACATTAAGGCAACAAGTAGTTGTATAACATCCATTAGATTGTCATCCTGTAATTATTTAAGATATTCAAAAATAAAAATGCAGAAATTACTATTTGAGTATGAGTATTTCTGAAACAAAAGAAATTTCAGTTTTAGAAAAAGATACATCTAAAATGTGCTTTGAACAATTGCTTTTTATTATATACAATCATCTCTAGAACTCAAAATAGTATTAAATAGAAACTTTCTAAATCAAAGCAACAAAATACTTTTTACTGCTGTACTAAACCAAGACTTCTCTAAACCAAAGTCAATATAAACAGTGAACCTGATTTGAGAGTTGTCTTGTTTTTTGTTTTGTGAGAGGACTTTTTTTTTTAAAAGGAATGCAAATACACCAAGGTCCTGGGAAAAGACAGGAAACTTGTTTTTTTCAATCACAGCAAAAATATAAGCACCTATATGTTAATAATTGTTATAAAATCAGTTATAAATGTGACAGTGGTATGAGCAACAGGTTGTGAGGTCATTTCTCAACTTAATTTGGAATATTTGAATTATCATGTCTCTCAAGAAATAAATTGTATAGTTCTTTTTGTGAAATGGTAATTGGACAGTCCTTAGATATCTGTTAGTGTAAAAAAAGGAAAGTGATCCATAAATCTTTATTGAATCAACATGGCACTAGATGCAGTAAAATTTGGTAACATTTAAAGAACATGAGCACAGAAGCTAGTATGAGTTCCAGACTTCAAACAATTTTCGCAAAAATCCTTCACAGCCATTGTTGGATATTTCATTATGCAGTTTATCATTAGGGCTAGCTTGAGCAATACTGACCCAAAGTAAAAGGGAAATGGCTATCACAGATTTGATAATCTGGATGCCCTGACTATGTTTTCCTTTGGTACTTTTGAATTTTTTTCTACTAAGCTATTTGAACATCTAATTGTTGCTAAGCAGATGATTTACACCTACACTATAACTTTGGAAAAGTGTTATTTGGAGAACCTGAAACATCCCTGAACTGTTAGACTGACAGAAAACAAAACAAAAGATCACTATGACATTTAGTTTACCTTTTATAAAGTGTTTTATTTGCACCTCTAGAGTTAATAAAAGACAAAAATCACACAAACTAACAGTTTACTATATTACCAAATGTCAATTATTACATTTGGTTAAAAAAAAAAGAGCACATTAATCAAAAGGAAAACAATCATAATTACTAATGATTCTAAACTACAATTTAATTAAGAAATTAATGCCATTCTTTTATGCCTCAATTAGTTTGACCATTAACTGTCAATTATTAATTATTAAAGACAACACCATTCCATTCTAAAGAAATTTAGTGTGGGAATATAAATTATAATTGTAAGTGATGTGACATGTTATTCCACCAGTCTATAAACTTTAATTATTTACACCTTAATTTAATGAGATTATTTAAATCAACTGTGGATGGCACATTACTGTGTGAAAAAAAGACCAGCTATGTCAACTTATTTAATTTTCAATCGCCCTTTAATCATATAATTTTAAGTTCCATTACAAATGAGCTGTTTAGCTTAAGATTTAAATCTGCAAAATGTATGGAAAGACTTCATTTTAAAATCCAATTGTTGGGCTGGCCAAATAGCCTAGTGGATTAAAGTACCTGCAACCAAGTGCCAGGGGTTTGATCCCCAGGACTGCTATGCCAGGCCGACCCCAGGGCATGCTGAGACAGGCAATTGAAACTGGGTGTGGAGGTGCACGCCTTTTATCCCAGTTCTTGGGAGGCTGCCAATCTAGTAGTGAGACCCTGAACACCCTGTAGACCCTTCCTTAAAAATAAAAAAGAAGTTAAAAATCCAATTGTTTCTAACACTAAGAAATGTGTTTTTTCATTTGCATGAAAATATACTGCAGTATGCACTAGTACTATTAATTCAATGAAATCTAATAATAATATTTAAGGATGTTTCATAGTTATTAGAGCCACATAATAACGTGCTTGGGAACTAGATCTTAGGACATTAAAATGAAGCTTATAAATATCTTAATTCTTAAGTAGGCACATTTATACGTCATTATAGATAGATAGATAGATAGATAGATAGATAGATAGATAGACAGACAGACAGACAGACAGACAGACAGACAGACAGACAGAGTGAAGATTTGACTTTTTTATTGTGTAAAAGACCCATCATGTAGATTGAAAAATAAATTCCCAAAATAAGAAATTTAAACCTTACCTCATGCATAGTTAGTAGGTAATTAAGAATGGCCTGTAGTTCATCTTCCTTTACTCCAGAATCCTTTAGAAATATAATACAAGTATATTGTATGCTTATACATGAAAACATTTTTAAAAAGGAAACTATACACAAAGATCAGTCAAGCTGTCAACTGCTATAAATACAAAAAATAGAGCAGCTGGTTATGAAAGAAGGATAGAATGCTGGAGACCAGCCTGACAGACATACAGTATGGGTTCAAAACCAGTCTAAGCTACAAACCAAGGACCTACCTGAAATATTCCCCCCAAAATTGATAATATAGGATATAAATCTAAAACTAAAGTTTAGGAAAACACTAATGCATAAAAATCAAAGTAGACTTGACATCCATCTGTTTTCCATACCTTATTTGAAAGCCTACTTAATAATGGCATAAAATTCCAAAGTAGGCCAAAAAAATATAGCTCAGTGGATTAAAGTGCCTACTTAGGGGCTGGAGATTCAATCCCCAGGCTCAGGACGCACTGAGACAGAAAGTAAGACTGGGCATGGTGGCATGCACCTGTAATCCCAGCTCTTGGGAGGCTGTAAATAGGTGGATCAGAGTCCAGTCTAGTAGTGAGACCCTGAAAACCATGTAGACCCTTCCTTAAAAATACAAATAATAAATAAAATTATGATAAATAAAAAGCTTATACCCATACCAACAGAAGGAAATTTTTACCCATTTAAAATGTAGTTTGGAGAGTAAAACAAACAGTGCAGCTAATAAGATAAGATGTCAAGTAAATAAAACTAAAATAGTAATTTCACTGGAGAAAAACCACCGCACTTTTAAATTTGAGCTCAGTGTGAAACTTTTAACTGATTTCATCAATGTTTTAATCATAAAACAGGCTGGGGAAATAGCTCAGCAATCTAAGCACCTGCCTGACAAACACAAGGACCTGGGTTTGATCCCCAATATGCTGTGCTGACCCTGGATCCCTGGGCAAATGTGCCAGCCCCAGAAACAGGTGTGGCAGCACACACCTCTAATCCCAACACTGAGGAGACTGAGACAGGAGGATCACTATGAGTCTGAAATGTAAAATGAGACCCAGTACCAAAAAAATAAAACATTAAAAATATTTTTTAAGAAAATCATAAAACAAAACTACAATCTCAAACACAGCTATCCACTAATAGGTTCACTTGACATCTTCTATGTGACAGCTAAATGTGATATAAAGAATATCAAATCAAATATCAGAAAATATCTTGTATTATACTTGTATATACAGAATAGTTAGGATAAATATGGAGCTACTTTCACGTAAGTCTATGAGAAGAAAGATTTGCACTAATAGTGTTTGGACAGGATATCCTGTCTGCTTCTTGTACTATGGATAACCACTACGAAGATAACAATGTAAAAAGTATTAATTACTGAAAATGTACTATAAATCAGCTTTTAAAAAAGGATATGTATACAGCTATATTCTCTTAATTCAATGAATAGAGGGATCTGCTCTAATAGTGTTTATAAATAGAATAACCACTAAGAAAACAATGTACAATGTATTAATTATTGAATCTGTCCTACTAATTTGATTTGAAACTGTCTCATTGCTATTTATTCTTCAATAAAATTATGGAAAAAAAAAAACAAATATCAGAAAATAGTAAACAATGTAGTAGCAAAATGCTTTCTTTTACACTGTACTTTACCTATAATAGAATGTAAAAGGACAAAATATGATCATTCCTAAAGACTGACAAACCAATCCGGTACATTTATGTAAGAATGATATTTATCCGACAGAATCTACTGTTAGGTACACAGAGCCCCTCAAAAATAAAAGCTCCTTTAGGAGTTCTCTGTTGGTCATGGTCTCACCAGTGCCAAGAACAGAATCTAGTATTTAAAAGAAACTCAGAGAGAATTAATACACTTGAGATCTCCTAGGAACTTATCAACATTACAATTAGCAGTCTCAAATTCTACTGTAGATTACATCTATATGTTCAATAGAGCAAAAATTTAAAAGCACAAAGGGAAATAAAGTTTTCAAAGAATTTTCCAATGTATAATGTTACTATCAATAAATAAACTATTTTATGCAAAATTATTAGCTACAATGTACAGCACACTAAGAAATATGATAAGAAATATGAACTCACCTTCATCACTAACTGCTTAATGAACATCAATAAGAATGCCCGTAGAGATAGTATTTCTTTTTTATTAGGTCGTGGGCCATCTTTTAAAAAACACAAATATGCACTTATTATTTCAAATGTCGCAAAGCTAAGTAATAAAATTCTCTTTCTCAATGGATTTCCATTTATTTTTAAGAAACATAAAGGTCAGCTTTCTAAGAATGACCTCCCATTTGACAGTTTCAAAGCTACATAATATCACAGGCCACTGGATACACACAGAGGAGATTATATGCAATGTACAATAAAGAAGTTTATATTTTAGAGGATTCCAAACACACACAAAGGAATTGACAAAATTTACAATACATACTTGTATTTTGTTTTTAACACTACTGAAAATATTAAGAAGTGAAATTAAATCAGAATCACATGTCAAACACTGTACTGTCTCCTTAGTAAAAGAACCTGAAAGAGTAAATATAATCTGAAGGGCACAATATGTTAAACAGGAGGGTTTAAATAACTGTACTGTGGATTTCTGCTGATATATGAAAAGGAACAGTTAACGTTTAGTTTTTGGGTTTTTTTGTCTTCTTTCATTTTTTCTTTCTTTTTCCAATTTTGTATGCAAAAATATAATCTGAACAACTAATTTGAAGAAAACACTGATGCAATACAACAAATACTGTCAAATTCCTATTATTTTGTTTAATGAAATTCTGTACCATTTGTGATTTTTCCTTTTTATTATTATTTTTTATTCTCTATAAAAAATAAAAAATAAATTATAAAAATGTGGACCTTTAGGAACAATTATCCCAAGCCACAGCAATACATAAATAACAAATGTACAAATAAAAAAAAGTAACAAGGTTATAAAAGAGTAAAACCATAAACCTTGAATGTTGATATACATAAATTCAATATGAAAACTATTTTTCCACTATTAGTCATGGAGTATGCTATTTTAAAATTTTCAAAAAGCATACTCTGTGAAATACTGCCAGTGAAAAAGGGAAACATTAAGCCTACTACCTCTAACATCTATGCTTGATAAAGTACTTGGTCACACATGGCTCACATTAAGTCCATTTTCATGTCTCAAACATGTAATTCCCAAGTAGGAAGCTTTGAAACCAAATACCCATTGTTCCAAGATCCTAGGTTAGGTACATGTTTGCCTCATATAAATACCCCCAGTAATCACTATTTACAGCTCTGTTCCTAGACCACCAAGGCACAAGACCACCAAGACTTTGAACTGATCAATTAAAATAAAAGGAAAATTGTTCAAAATTTATTCCACATGATGATTTCTAGACAAAGAACAAGCTTAAAAATCTGAAAGAATCATGCGTTTGTCCAGCTCTCTCATTTGAAGTGCAGGACTTTCCTAAGGTCACCAATTATCATATGAAAGCTAGGATACAAAACTAGCATGCAGGACAGTATATAATACAAGAGAACCGTGATACCAGTGGCAGAGATCTAACCTGGCCTCTCCATCTGCCATACCCTTACTGGCTTGAACAAATCATAAAACTTCTCTTTGTCCTTGCACCTAGCTAAATCATAGATACCATGTTCTCTAAGGCTCAAATGAGTTTATTTTGAAGGTGACAGAACAAGTGTGCATAAATGTGAAATGTTTCTCTATAAGGCACTAAATGGCCAAAGCCTGAGACCACAATGAGATTTGCATGTCTTTTGGCTCTCAAGCACCTATTTCCTACTGTCAAGCAGCAGCCCTTCAGTTTGATAAAGGAGCTAAACCCAGTCTCACTCTCACACAATGTTGGGGTGGAGAGGAGAGATCTCCTCTCCAGGTAATCAATATAATAATTGCCACAGAGAAGGGCAGAAGTGATAACAGCCAAGACAGAAGAACTAGTAAATGAATTGAGATAAATTAGGCCCAGAAGCCATATCCTGAACACTTGTACCACATTGTACCTAAAGTGATATGCCACTTTATATCAGCTGATTAATTCTCTTTTTTTGGCACAGCCAGTTTGAAGCAGATTTTGGCTAAAGTTAAAATAACCATTGCCATGAATTCCTCAAATGATGAATGGATATTATCCTTACAGTTAGTCCTGATCATGCAAGAAAATAATTACCAAAACTTTATGATTTCCTATCATTATTAAAGGTAAGTAACCATACTTCAGTAAGAAATCTCCACCTGTCAAAAATACTCTTTTCATGCCAGGGAGATAGCTCAGCAGCATAAGTGCCTGCCTGGCAAGCACAAGGTCCTGATTTCGATCCCCAGCACAAAAAAAAAAAAAAAAAAAAAAAAAAAAAAACTCTTCTCAACGAATCTTGTGATAAATAATCTCAGCACCAAAAATGACTAACTAAAAATGAGTTCCTATTTGTAGTGACCTACAACTTACTACCCTAGTCAGATTTGTTCCCCAAACACTTCATATAAGGACAAATAGCTCTTCCTTGATAGCAGCAAGTTATTAACCTTTGGCAACTATAACTTGGAAAAACTGTTAAAATTATCAATGAGATAGATTAAGATAAAGTTTGCAATAAAGAAATTTAGAAAAACTTTGCAGATAATAGTATTATTAATTTACAGACAGAGATGACATACCTAATCCTTTGGGTGTGATCCCACTTCGATCCTGAGGATTCACTGCCCAGTAGTAATACTTCAGTGTGTGCATGATGAGAAGCACTGTTCCCACTCTCCGAATGGTATTATATATGCTGACTGTCCCGATGAATTCAGTGGACAGATAAGTATAAAGCATCACCTGAACCTACAAAATCAAAATGAAGAGCTTAATTTAGGAAACCCATCAGTATTTTACCCTAGTTTAATAATACCCTCAGACTACTGTATATGCATCATACCTGTTTCAAAAAATGTAATTCAGAGCTAGACATAACACCCATGTCAGGTTACACTAACTGCTGACATACAGCTATATAATTTTTAAAAAGCCAAACCAGCTATTATAAGCATATACTACTCCCAAATATATCAATTTTTATAGCATTATTCCATGGAAATGACTCTGATTTCTATTTAGAATCAACAACTACTTATGAACAAATATAACATCTTTATAAGAAATTTACTGGGAGGGTCAGGGAGATGGTTCGACAGGATAAGTGCAAGGGCCTGAGTTCAATCCCTGGTTCTGTTAAAAAATACTTATGCTGTGAAGAATTATTTTTAAGAGTGAGAGTTTTTCTGTTATATTAGAACAAAGGAGCTACCCCACCACTACAGATTTGAAACAAAGCTTCAGCTAAATTACTGCTCAAAATACTTCATCAACATTGGCCAGGACATATAGCATCTCAAATATCAAGGCTGCTAACACTTAACTCTCCTGCTGAAATCACAAACTTTCCATTGTACTATCAGAGAAAGTATTTTATAAACTGAATGTATACTGTACACTCTCGATCTGACAGACCAAACTCTTCTCCAGTTCATTTATATCTGAATGTTTATGTAGACAATGAGATCTTCATTTGGAACCATGTAAAATATCTCAGTGCTATTCAGGGATTTTTTTTTTTTTTTTTTTTTTTTTTTTTTTTTTTTTTTTTTTTTTTTTTTTTTTTTTTTTTTTTTTTGTCTTTTTTGAGACCAGGTCTCACTATGCAGTTCAGGCTGGCCTTAAGCTCATTTTGTAGCTCAAACTGGTCTCAAACTCACAACAATTCTCCTGCCTCAGCCACCCAAGTGTTGGGATTACTTTCATTCTGTTTTGGTTTCCTGATACTAGAGACTGAACCCAAGACCTATGCACTGAGCAACATCCCCAGCCCTTTATTTTTTGAGACAGGATCTCAGTAAGTTGCCCAGGCAGAACTTGAATTTGGTAAGCCTCCTGCCTCAACATCCCAGAGTGCTAGATTAGAGAGGCATATACTACCATGCCCATCCAAGAATTTTTCTAAAGACCAAAAAATTAGGTAACTGTATTTCTACAAATACAGAAGGCTAAATAACTTTAAAAATCAACAGCAATCATACATAGTATAAAGATGGTAGGCAAATTCTGAATCACTTAAAACAGGGTTTGAAAGACTACTGTACTTTAAAAAACCATACAGGTGCTAAGACCCACAGATTTCCTGAAAGATAACAATTTTTTGATGAAACTACTATTCTTAAGTGGGCAGGCCCAATCTATCCATCACTGAAGCAATATAATAGACGTAAACAGTGATAGACACAGCAAGTGCATGAAAAGGGATCAGGGGTCGGTATGAAATAACACATATGAATGCTTCAGTGTCATGCTATGACACAGTTTAAATTATAACCACATTATTTGTCATTCAGCAAATATTTGGTCTATCTATAGGGCAGTACTATATTATGAAAATGCACAACAGAGATACCATCTCTTAGTAGCTGAAATACAGCTGGTAAGTGAAATGAAAGGTTTCTCTAAATCCAGAACAAGGAGTTAGTGAGAGCTCTGCAGCAGCACAAGCACCTGGCTGGCCAAGCACAAGGTCCTGAGTTCAATCTCTGGTATTAAATAAATAAATCTAGAAGAAAAATTCTCAGACCTAACCAGTTTCTCCCTAAAATGGAAAACATTTTTTTTAAAAAATACTGATGCCGTGGCATAAGCGCCTGTCTGGCAGGTGCAATGTCCCAAGTTTTAATTCTCAGTACTGCATGCCATGCTGGCCCTGGAACACCTGGCATCACATGCTGGCCCTAGAACTCGGTGTGGTGGCACACATGTATAATCCCAGGACTGGAGTGGCTGAGATAAGAGGAGCACTACGAGTCCAAACTGCATAGTGAGACCCTATACAAAAAAAAAAAAAAAAAAAAAAAAAAAAAACCTAACGCCTATATCACAACCCACATTAAAACAATCAAAATCTAGGGTAAAACAGTAAAATCCTGCTTCTGTTTTTTTAAAAACCCCTCTAATTGGTTCTACAAGTTGCCACAACTAATAACATCTGCTTTAAGTTTTGCCATCTGCCTATCTATTGAGGATATGAGTTTCTAAACTATAAAATATAGAAAAGGTAAACTGAAAGGAAGGCTTAAAGGTTGAGAAGGGACTACTTCATTCTGAAATCAATGAGAAACAGAAGTTTGAGAGCTAAGGTCTGATGAAGATTGGTATGTTAAAAATACAAATAAGGAAGCCAGGGAAATGGCTCAGTAAAATAAGCGCTTGCCTGGCAAACGCGAGGTCCTGAGTTCAATCCCCAGTTCCGCCAAAAAAAAAACATGTAAGTTCAGGCAGAAATAGTATAAATTGGTCAAGGAAACAAAACTGGAGAAAGTCTGTTGAGAATAATTGTGCAGTAAAAGAATACTGAGCAGAATTTAATAGCAATATATAGAGATGAACAAAAGTACAGAATTGAAGATTAACCCAACCATAAACAAATTTTCCTTCAGTTACTCATTATACAAGTATGCACAAGACTTAAACTCTGTGAAGACAACAATCAAGTCTATCTTGTTCTCCACCCTACCCACACTAACCAGTATGAACTAAGCGCTTAATATCTGAGTAAACAAAGGACCACTATACATAAAAAATTGTATTTCCTGCTAGGTCACCAAAATAATAATCTCTGACCAGATCTAAGATAATTGAAACTTATAAATATCACTGTTTCCTTTTCCAAAAGGAGAGGTTGATTCCTACATCCCTGCCTTCAACTTTAGTAACCACAGCTTACTCATCTGAAGCCAATGATGAGCCTCTCATCTACAGATGTTTCTTCCAAGACTGAACCCAGTGTCACGCACATTATATCATACTATTTTTCTTAAAGAGCTTTTACCACTCTGGAAAATTACATGACCTTCAAGTCCCACAAATTTTGTGACTGCCTTTTGTTATAACTACCTTTATAATAAAGTTAAAGTAAAACCTCATGGATAAAGAAAGCAGACAGCTGAAACATAAGGAAAATTTAATAATACCAAATTAATTACAAATTCTAAAAAGGAAATTAAGAAAAGTTATTAAAAATCAGAAGTTGATAAACAAGTGTTTAAAAAAAGAAAAAACAGTATAATAATATTAGAAACCTAAAGAAATCTTGATGAAAATTTTAAAATATTTCTGAACAACTAAGTATCTAGTAAGTTTCCTGACTAAAAGAAACAGGATTCCTTACAAATATACTGATTAGTAAGACAAAAAGTGTGTAGTAAAAAGTTTTGAAAGTAACATGAAACAATCTTAAAAAGAAATAAGATGTGAGGGTCAAAAAAGAGAAGGAGGTCAAATTTAACCTTGAGATAAAAAGCTACAACCTCCAGCTGCCTCCTCTGATTATTTCCAAATGGCAAACAGAGTCAGCAGCTGTTTTTCTCTTTAACATTTGCAAAAGCCAGCTGAAAACAAGATATTATGTCTCTAGAAAAGTAAGTCAGGAGCCATTTTGTTCTGTCAACTGAAATACATGCCATTCCAACAAAAACAATGATAGACACAGCAAGTGCATGAAAAGGGATGGGTATGAAATAACACAGCTTCTAACAAAACTTGTAAATAAGATGGAAATAATTATGCAATGTAATAATAACTGCTTTTTCTTTTTTTTCTGTTTTTTTTTTTTTTTTTTTGGCAGAACTGGGGATTGAACTCAGGCCCTTGCACTTGCCAGACAAGCACTTATTCAACTGAGCTATCTCACCAGCCCCAAAACTGCTCTTTTTCAAGTTCTGCTTAAGCACCACATTTTCAATACAATTTAATATAATACCAAGACGTATCAAGTATTTTATTTATATGCTTTTCCACAAATTCATTTATACTCACATAGAAATAAATGGTCTTTCTTATAGTGGAAAGAAATTAGCATAAATAGAACATATCTTTAAATGATTAAATTAGACAGTATATCATTCCTTTTGGGAAAGAAAGCATTTCAATTGAACCTGTAAGAATGAAACCCATGAGTTGACCATGTTGGCAGAAGAAATGGGAAATGGGAAAAGCAGGGAGAGGTGTTTCAGACTAGAACTATATCTACATATTTGCAATAAACAGAGATCAGCTACAATGAAACTGCTCAACTTTGATTTGCATTTAATAACTAAAACTGCCCTCAAATAAAACATTATTTGATTCAATATAAGAAACAAAGATCCAATTTTTAAAGCTCCATTTTTTAAAAACATTGATTTATATTTTTGTGAAAAATATTATACACTAAACACTAAGTTGCAAATTTTCCTGAAAAGCAAAGTACATAACATTAAAAAAAGTCATCTACTGACCTTATAATTATATATAAAAGTATTAGAGAAAACACTCATAATTATCACTTCTCAAGCACAAAAAAGTAAAGACAGTAAAACAAAATCTACATGATACCGTGGCTGGGGTGTGAATCCATATGGCAGGATTAAGAAGAATGTGATCACACAACTGCTTCAGTAGGGGCATCCCATCATGCAGATTGCTAAGATATTTTGAAAACGCAAGGCAAAGTTCAAGTACTCCTCTGCTGACATGGGATTTGGAAGACTGCAAAGGAAAATAATTTAAAGGTCACTACTAATTCAAAGGCAAGGTAAATAAATTATAGGTTGTCAACACCAGAAAGATAGAGGCCCACAGTCTATGCTCCGAGTTAAAGATGGCCATAATTCTTGAACAGGGGAACTGAGTTAAAGGACAAAATGGTTTTTTTTAAATAACTTTCTGTAAGCAAGGAGACATATATACAGGCAGAATTTCTTAATCACTTAGAAGAACAAGTACATGACCTGCAAATTACAAGTTAAAAACCTGAGACATGTCTTCATTTACCTTTTCAAGACTATATCCAATGACTAAGAAGCCCTTACAAGCAAGCATCTGTTCCTGCATAGCAATTGAGTTCTTCAACAACTCCATGACAAAAGCCAGCAGGGTTGAACTAGAATAAGAAAAAACACAATAAAAATATTCAATGATAGGAATGAAACTTTCCACTTATCTTAATAAGAATTTCTCCCTTTTAGAACTGGTGATGAAGATCATCAGTAGAGATCCACAGCACCACCAAAAGAAAAAAAAAATTCCACTAAAACTACTCCCAAAATTCTTTCAAAATAATTTTTTTTTTGAAACAGGGTCTCACTACATAGTTCAAGCTGACCTTGAACTCACTATGTAGCCCTGGTGATCCTAACACTCATAAACTCATAGTGATCCTACTGCCTCAGCCTTTCAAGAGCTAATATTACAGGTGTGCACCACCACACCTGGCTAAAACCAAATTTTTAATGTAGGATTAGGATTTACTCAAATACTTATTAAAGCGTATGCATTAGAAACAATATTGACATATATGCCTTGTGTTGAGAAAAATGAACATCCCAAAACAAGAAGCAAACGTATACTAAAGACTTGAAATAATTTATCATTTAGATAAGCAAGTACATTCAATTTTGAAAAGTTAGGAGCCAAAAAAAGGAAAAGGTAGAGCAAACTGTTTAAATTCTCAAAACACAATAGGGCTCTAGACTAGAGTGATGTGAACTGAGCAGAAAGCATATGAAGGAAGGCTGAGGAGATAGCTTGGTGGTATAAATGCTTGGTGGCAAATGCAAGGACCCAGGTTCAATCTCTGGTATTGCACCCATGCTGGCCCCAAAACTGGGCATGGTGGCACACACCTGTAATCCCAGCAGTGGGAAAGCTGAGGTAGGAGGTTCACTATGTTCACTATATCAATAGAAAAATCATGATTTTCCAGACAGTCTTGACTTTTAAAAGTGAACAGGAGCTACAATCATGCTCCACTACACCAATATTGAGATACTGTGAAAAGAGAGGAGTAAGATGACCTGGGCTCTGAGAGGTTCCCATAAACAAAGGGAGAGCAAGGCTAGAAGGCAACTTCCTTTTTCAGAATCAACTCTACAACACAGTAAACAAAATCTGCCAAATATACAATCTAATCTTTTAAATATTAGACAAAATTATCAAGGATTTCAGTTATCTCCACATAATTTTTTGGTTTTTTTTGCAAAATTGTGTATTGAACTCAAGCCCTTGCACTTTCCTGGGAAGTGCTTATTCCACTGAGCCATCTCCCCTACCCCCAGTGATTAATATTTTTAAAAAACTAAATTCCTGTAAGACTCTAAATTTTGGAAATAACCTAAAAGCCTATCAACCAAAGAATGGATAAAAATGATGTGGTATTTTTATACAATGAAATATTACTCAGTTCTAAAGAAAAACTCAAGGCTTTTATAGGTAAACTGATACAATCAGAGACCATGCTAATAAGTGAAGTGAATCAGAATCTCATGCGTAAATATCGTATTGTTTCCCTGGTGTAAGAAACTAAAAGAGTAGAGGGTCCAATCCCTGGGCCTGCCAAGCCAGCCTCTCCTCCGGGCAAGCTGAGGTGGTGATTGAGACTGGGTGTGGTGGCACACACCTGTAATCCCAGCTCTTGGGAGGCTATAAACAGGTGGATCACTAGTCTAATCTAGTAGTGAGACCCTGAACACCCTATAGACCCTTCCCTAAATTATCAAAAAAAAAAATAAAAAAGAAGAAAAAGAAACTGAAAGAGTAAAAAAGATCAAACATGTACAGCCAGAAGACAGCTCAGTGGAATAAGTGCTTGCCTGGCAAGCACAAGGGCCTAAGTTCAATCCCCAGTTCCTCAAAAAACAAACAAAAAAAAAAATTGCATGCCTTTATCTTATAATCTGAGTAACTACTTTGAAGATAACAATATGCAATAATAACAACTACTGTTCACTTCCTATCATCATGATTTGCAATTGTGTATCATTTGTATTGTTTTTCATTTTCTCAATTTAAAATAAAAATATTTATTTCAAAAAGACCCTGACAAATAAGAAGATAGTATTATTTTGGGTTTTGTTTTTTTTTTTAATTTGTTTTCAGTTTTTGGTTTTGCTTTATTTTGGTTTGATTTGAGTTTTTTTGATACAGGGCCTTGCAGTGTAGATTAGGTTGGCCTTGAGCTCACTATATAGTCCAGGCTGGCCTCAAACTAGTAGCGATCCTCCTGCCTCACCCTCCCAGATACTATGGTTGCAGATGTGTGCCCCTACATTCAACAAGAACTTAAAATATTTTACCAGCTTCCCATTTATTATACATTTATTTATGACAGAAAATAAAAATGTGGATGAGTACAGTTGATAATAAAAGGATATAAAACTACACTTGGATAGATGGAATAAGATCAAGAGTCTACTACACAGGTTGGTAAACATAGCTAATGATGACATATTACATCCTCGAAACTACTCAAAGAGGATGTTACATGCTCTCATCAGAAAAAAATAACTTTGTGAGAACATGTATATGATCACTGCCTAGATTTACCCATTCCACAAGAAATATGTTCTTGAAAATGTCATGTCAAACATTGTTGATGCACATAATTTTTCTGTCAATTTTAATCACTAAAAAATTACATAATTTTTATAACTCCATTATCACCATTTACTGTATCCTAAAACATTTATATTTTTAGAGCTTTCATACTTCCTAGTGATAAACCAAAATGATACTAATAGGGACCAAGGAGATGGCTCAGTGGAATAAGCATTTGCCTAGCAAGTGCAAGGGCCTGAGTTCAATGCCCAGTTCCACCAAAAGAATAAAAAATAAAATAAAATAAACAATAATACTAATATAACTGATATAAAATACAATATAATTAATATTGTAACATCATTTATAGTTCTTTAAAACATTTTTATTCTATAAACATAAAATGCAAAGAAGGTATTGTGTAGCTCATCAATGATGAGAATGTTCTCACATCAAACTGAAAACGAAAGGCACTCACCAGACAGTCAAGTCAACCTCATCAGATGAATGTTGCCTATAATCCAGCTGTGCAAAAAGGGGGAACAGCACTTGTACTCCGCCGATTGAATGCATGGCACTTTGAATGGAATGTGTTAAAACTGCCTTTACATCCTTGGAAAATACAAAACACAGGAAAAGTGGCAATGTTTTCTTTTCCAAAAAACTTAAAAACAAAGCACAATGATAAATGGAAGAAGACATTTTTGTGACATTCCATTTATTAAATAGAAGCTATCAAAAACATCTATAATCCATCAAAACTTTTCATGAGATATATTCTTAAAAGACCAGTCAATACCTGAAGCATGAGTGCATGTGGTGAATGAACAAAAATGGAAGGACTGTCCTTGGGAGATGATTCAAGGCACAGTTGGGCATCTGTGGCCCGTGGATTGTAGGTGAAGGCAATGGCACTCGAGAGTTTGCCATCATACAGCAGAAGTTTGTGATGCTCAGCAAGGAAAAGGTCGCTTTCTGCTTTGAACTTAAATGTGCCCTATGAGTTAATAAAGAAGAGAATAGTTACAATAGGCCACACAAGAAAATCTAAATACAAACCAACATGGACATAAAAATTTTAATCTGATGATTTTAAAAATGAAAATTTAAGATGTATCACTGATAATTTTCCTTCCAGTATAAAAATAAGAACTCTCCCTATAATATTAGTATTTACCACAAATAATTTTCCTTTTCATTCTACTTTTCCTGAAACCTACGTTTTGATAAATTTTTTCCATTTATCTGCATTTTGTTTTAACTCATTCGATGTCAAAGTATATGCTGTTTAATTTCAACATATTTTTAGATTTTTCAGACCTTCTTTCCCATTTTGGTTAAAAAAAAAAAAAAGACACCTGCACTAATTTCAATCTTCTGAAATTTATAAACACATGCTTTGTGGTACCCTACATAGCCAGTCCAGGAGGAAGTTCTATTGAGAAAATGTATTCAACTGCTGCTACTGGAACCATCTTGGATGCATGTTGAGACTAGCTGGTTTCTACTGTGCCTCATCTTCTGTTCAATTCATGACCAAAGTCTCCTACCCTGTGTTGTTTACTATACTATTATGACCAGCTTTGTCAAGGCTGCCTACGTAGGTCATATATCATGTAGCAATGCTTTGATTAGTGACAGACTGGGTACTTGACAATGGTCCAATAATAGTATACAGTCTACTGACATTATAGCTGTCTAATGTTTGTAAAGTACACTCAAAAGAGACCTAGACAACAGTTGTATAAATGCTGAGAATGTACATAACACTACCAAAATGTGCCAACCAAAAAGAAGTTTAGAATAGTAAGTTTTATGCATATTTTAACACATTTAAAACATCATTTTAAAACTTTTAAATTTCAACAATAAATATCCAATAACCAAGGGACTAAGGAGATAGCTCAGTAGGATAAATGCCTGCCTGGCAAACGAGGGTTCTGAATTCAATTCTCCATACCACAAAAAAAAATCCATTAACCTAAATAAAATAAAGGATAAACAATATGATAACTTATTTTATAAAACTGATATGTAAGTACCTAAGGTACACATGAAGAAATGCTCAACATCATTAGTCATCAGGGATATGAAAATCAAAATAAAAATGAGGTACTACTTCATACTCGATAGGATGACATAATCAAAACCATGATCATAACACATACTGCAAAGGATACACAGAAATTGGAACCCACATAGAATATTGTGGATGGTGAAAATAATCTGAGAGCTCTGTGGATACCTGACCCAGCAATTACATTCTAAAAAGAAATGAAATCAACAGAAATGAAAACATGCATCTATATAAAAACTTATATGAAAGTAAGTATTCATAAAAGTATCACTCATAATTATCAAAAGTTAAAACAAACCAATATCCATTAGTTGATGTGTCAATAAGCAATATGTGGCCCAGCCATATAGTGCAATATTATTATATAATAATACAAAGAATTCAAACTCTGACACATGCTAAAACAGAGATAAATTTGAAAAACATAATAAATGAATAAAGTCAAATATTTAAGTAGCACAGCACTTACTAACACTGTGAAAGCCTGTGGTAGGAGAACAGCAAGTCTGAGCACAACCTAGGCAACTTAGTGGCTTATTAAGCCTGAAAATAAAAAACAAAACATGGGCTGGGGATACAGTTCAGTATAAAAGTCCTGGGATCAATATTGTATGATTCCATTATGAATCATACAGTACAAAGAAATCTATACAAACAGATAATGGAGTAGTGGTTGCAGGGATTGGGAAGAAGGGGAAATGAGTGACAGGATTACTATAGGATTTCCTTTGGAGAACAAAATGCAAAGTTACACAGGAGTAATGGTTGCATGGCTACGTGACTATATTAAAAACCAATGGATTACATATATTAAATGAGTTAATGGTATGATAAGTGGTATGGTTTGATCTTAACCACTCAGCAGAAAAGTATAATAACAAGGTATGAAAAGTAAAGCCATATTAATATGCTGAGCTATAAAGGGACCAAGTCAACAACTTCTGACATTACCAGTCCTATGGATAACCCACTACTATTATGGACTACTGGAGTATATTGGATTATTTTGCTGAATTGACGTACCTACAATACTTAAATGGCAATGGAATACTCATCTCTGACAAAACTAAACAAAAAAAGGGGAATATAAATGAATGGCCATTTTGTGTCTGTATATACAAAATAGTTAGGAGTAATATACAGCTAATTTTTCTTAATTTAATAAGAAGAAAGATTTGTACTAATAGTATTTGGACAGGATAACATGCCTGCATCTTGTACTATGAATAACCACTATGAAAAAAACAAAATACAATGCATTAATTATTGAAACTGTCTCATTGCTATTTGTTTCTCAATAAAATTAATTAAAAAAAAAAAAAAAGAGGTGGGGCCCAGTGGGAAGTTTTTCAGCTGTTGGGTTAAGCCCTTAAAGAGAAAGTAAGAACAAGACCCTCCACCTCTGTTTTCCTACCCCACATATTGATCGTGAAAAGAGCAGGTTTTGTCTCTTCTACTACTTCCACAATGAGCTGCTTTCTCACATCTAAAGAAGGGACCAGTGGATCAGGAACTAAAATCTCCAAAGCTGTGAGCCAAAATAAACTTTTCTTTCATATACTGATTACCTGGGTATTTCTTATGATAAGAGAAAGTTCACTAACACAATACAGCACGTGCATTGTTATTTCAACAAAGTTTGTATGTAAAAACAGCAACTACATTAAAAGCTGTAAGTATGCCTAAAAAGGTTTTAAAAAAAAAATTAAAATAACTCTCTTGACCAGCAGAACAAAGCCATCCTTTAATGATGACAACAAAATCTAGACACTGACAAGGTACAAACAATAACAGCCAATATCCACTTCAAAAGTCTTAAACTGCAATGATTTGGACAATTCTCCCCAATTCTCCACTCATGATGGCTTAGTCCCCAAAGTAGGAGTGTTCAGTGGTGGGTGAATCTTTAAGAGGGAAGGCCCAGGGGGCTCTTGGGGCTCTTGGGGCTCTGGAAATGTACCCTTCCAAGGGATTCCAGGATGCAGGTCTCTTCCTTCTCCCCTCCCCTGAAGCATCAGAAGATACCACAAATGACATAAAAAGACTATTTGTAGAAGTACTAGAAAAAAACTTTCCAAACAGGAGAAAATTACCTGACATACCAGTATAGAACTCTGACATACCAGCCATAATCATAATAAATCTACACCTAGGCACATAATAATCAAGATCTCAGAAATTCAGCAAAACAATACAATATTAAAAGCTGCTAGAGAGAAGAAACAGATCACCTAAAATGGAAAGCCCGTCAGAATCACAGGAGATTTCACAACAAATGACCATATCACAAAGAGCTTAGAGTCAAGTATTTCAGGTCCTGAAAGAAGATAACTTCCAACCTAGATTGATGTACTCTGAAAAGCTAAATATCAAATTCAATGGTAAATGAGAATGTTCCATGAACAATTGAAGAAATTCATGACCACCAAACCAACCCTACAAAGAGTACTGACAGATATTCTAGAAAGAGACAGAAGTGATCACAGTTTCAAGAACAAATGAAAGGAACCAACAAACAGACCAAATAATTAAAAAGAAAGAAAAAGTTCAGAACCTATAATAGGAAAATATATGGCAAAGTAAGACAACACGGGTCACTTATAACCATCAATATAAATGTCCTCAACTCACCAATCAAAAGAAACAGAGTAGCAGAGTGGACTAAGAAATAAAATCCAACAATATGTGGCATTCAAGAAACACATTTAATTCAGAAGGCAAACCACAAACTGAAAGTCAAAGGATGAAAAACAACACTCCACAGAAACCAAAGAAAAGCATGGATAGCTATCCTGGTTGATTTTGTTGTATGAACTTGAAACAAAAAATCTTCCAAAGAGATAAAGAAGGTCACTACAAACTTGTTAAGGAAAAACTGGAAGAAGAAGAAATAACTTAAATATATATGCACCCAATGTAGGAGCATCCTCCTACATAAGACAAATCAAATGAACAATAATGCCATACTAATGGAGGGCTTTTACATGCCACTGTCACAAAGAGACAGGCAAACTAGATATAAAAAAAACAGTAAAGAAATAACAGAACTAAACCAAACTTGTGAAGAAAATGACTTTGGTAGACCTTTACAGAGTGTAAAGAATGTATTCTACAGAATACATTCTCCTCAGCTGCACAAGGGACATTCTTCAAAATAGACAATATACTAGCACACAGAGCACTCTTAAGTAAATGCAAAGAAACTGAAATTGACCTATGCATGCTACCTGATCACAGTGCAATACAACTGGAAATTATTAACAAAAGAAAAGACAACATGACCATAAACACATGGAAATTAAGTAACTAGGGGCCAGGAAGACGGCTCAGTGGAATAAGCGCTTCCTTGGCAAGCCCAAGGGCCTGAGTTCAATCCCCAGTTCTGTAAAAAAAAAAAAAAAAAAAAAAAAAAGAAATTAAGTAACTACCTACAGTAGGTCGCAGATGAAATCAAAGAATATTTACAATCAAACGAAAATGCAGATATAACTTACTGAAACCCATGGGATGCAATGAAAACTGCCTTAAGAGGAAAATTTATAGTGTTAAATTTGCACATTAGGAAAACAAAACAAGCCTAACTACATGATCATATGCTGCACCTCAAGCTCCTAGAAAAAGAAGAGCAAGTAAAGCCCAATGCTCAAAGGCAGGAAATTATAAAGATTACAGCAGAAATTAATGTATTGAGACAAAGTAAAGAATACAAACAATTAATGAATCAACAGTTGGTTCTTTGAAATAAACTTGATAAACCCCTAACAAACTTACTCAAAAAAAAAAAAGAAAAACCCAAATTCATGCAATAAAAAATTAGAGGTTAAAATCACTAGAGGCTCTACAGAAACAGAGAAGATCATAAATACCTACTCCCACAATATTTACTCTCACAGGATGGAAAACATAAAGGAGATGGGTAGCTTCTTAGACACATATGAAATACCAATGCTGAGTCAAGAAAATATACAAACTCTGACTAACCCAATAATGAGAAACAAAATGGAAAATGTAATTAAAAAAAAAAAAAACATAAAACCTATCAACAAAGAAAAGCGCAGGTCTCAGTGGATTCACTGCAGAATTCTTCAAGAAATTTAGAGAACATTTAATACCAACTTTTCTCAAACTCTTCCATGAAATTGAAAGAGAAATAATTCTCCCAAACTCATTCCTGGAGCCAAGTATTGCTCTGACTCCAAAGCCAGAGAAAGATTCAACTAAAAAAGAGAACTATAGACCAATCTCTCAAATGAATCTACATGTAAAAATCCTCAATAAAATACTAGCAAACAGAAGGCAGCAAATCATCAAGAAGATTATGCATCATGACCAAGTGGGATTCATTCCAGGAATGCAGGGATGGTTCAACATAGACCACATCAATAAAGTCAAGAACAAAAACCACATCATCATCTCAATAGATGCTGAAAAAGCTTTTGACAAAATCAAGCACACATTCATCATGAAAAAAAAAAAGTCCTACAGAGAATTGGAATAAGTGGTCTATACCTCAACCTGATGTAAGCCATCTATGAGAAACCAACAGCCAGCATCACACTAAAGGGGCAAAAACTGAAGGCCTTCACTTTAAAATCAAGAAGAAGATAAGGATATCCACTATCTCCATGCCTATTAAATATACTTCTGGAAACATCAGCCACAGCAATTAGACAAAAGAGAGAAATAAAAGAAATAAGGATTAGAAGAGAAGAAGTGAAGTTATCATTATTTGCACATGACATTATACTCTACACTGAGGACCCCAAAAACTCCACCAAGAGTCTTGTACATTTAATCAACAAATTCAGAAATGTAGAGGATACAAAGTCAACACCCAAAAATTGGTGTTATTTTTGTACACAAACAATAAACACACTGAGAGAGAAGTTAGGAAAACCACACCTTTCACAATAACATCCAAAAAATGAAATAGGAATCAATCTCACAAAGGAAGAAACAGATTTAGACAGTGAAAATTATGGTACTCTGAAAAAGAGATTGAAGAGGATTTGAGAAAATGGAAAAATATTCCGTGCTCCTAGATAGGAAGAACCAATGTTGTGAAAATGGCCACACTCCCAAAATTGTTATACAGATTCAACGCAATACTGATTAAAATATCAGAGCTAGAGAAAACTTTCCTCAAATTCATTTGGAACCAGAAGACTCAGAACATCAAAAGCAATCCTGGGGGGGAAAAAAGGAAAGGCAGGCAGTATCATAATCCCTGACCTGAAATTATACTACTACAAAGTTGCTGTGATAAAATCAGCATGGCACTGGCATAGAAACAGACCTGAGGATCAATGGAACAGATTAGAAGATGTAGGCACAACTACAAACACACTCAGATACCTTCTCTCTAATAAAGGGGCCAGATAGGCTCACTGGAGAAAAGATAGCCTTTTTAATAAATGGTGCTTGAAAAACTGGCTTTTTACATGTCAAAGGCTAAAAAACTAGACTCATGCTTATCACCACACAAAGGTATAGTCAAAATACATCAAAGATTTAAATATTAAAACAGAAACACTAAGTTTCCTAGAGGAAAATGTAGAAGAAACCTTAAAGACAAAGGGGTAGTCCAAGAGGTCATAAACAAAAACCAAACTGCAAAGGAAATACTTCAAAGAATCAACAACTGGGATCTCATCTTTTTGAAAAGTTTCTGTATTTCAAAGCAAATATCCAATAGAGTAAAAAGAAAATCCACAAACTGGGAAAAAAATTACAGCCAACTTTCCCTCTGAAAAAGGCCTTCTACCTAGAACATATAAAGAATTTTTAAAAATCAGGCTGCCCATACTCAAATACCCAATCCAAAAGTGGGCATGTGAGATGAATATACACTTCTCAGAGGAAGAAATACAAATACAAGTAAATATATGAAAAAATGTTCAATATCATTGGTCATTGAAAAATGCATATTAAAACAATACTGAAATTCCATCTCACCCCAGAAAGAATGGCTAACATAAGAAGTCAGCCAATAACAAATGTGGAGAGGCTGTGGACAAAAAGGAACCCTTCCACACTTTTGGTGGGAATGCAAACTGGTACAATCACTATGGAAATCAGTGTGGAAATTCCTTCAAAAGCTAGGATTGGAGACCCCATTCAAGCAAGCTATTCCTCTCCTAGGTATTTTTCTAGAAGAAATGAAAACTTCATACCACAGCTACATATTTCCCCCATGTTTACAGCAACACAATTTGTCATAGCTAAGTCCTGGGAACAACCCAAATGCTCGTCAACTGAACAATCGATAAAGAACATGTGGTATTTTTACACAATGGAATATTATTCAGCTATAAAACAGGATAAGCTTGAGTCTTTTGTCAGTAAATGAATGCAACTAGAGAACATACTATAAAGTGAAATAAATCTGACCCTCATATGCAAACATCATATTGTTTCCTTGGTGTGAGAACCTGAGAGAGAAAAATGGAATCTGAAAGGTACAATAGATACAGGGAAGAGGGAATGAACTTATTCAAAGGGAAAGAGTTTACTGAGTTGAGATGGTCAGGAGAGGCAGTGGGGGACAGAAATTTATATATGTATGTAAGCTGAATGGTTTGTACTGTGCATTTCCTTTTGCCTATGGAAAGAAGTACTTAATACTTTAATTTGTTCCATCTCCTTTCTCAATTTTTTGTACTTTTTCTCTT
Organism: Ctenomys sociabilis; assembly: GCA_004027165.1. Lineage (NCBI taxonomy): Eukaryota > Metazoa > Chordata > Mammalia > Rodentia > Ctenomyidae > Ctenomys > Ctenomys sociabilis. The sequence goes on along the minus strand of PVKA01022446.1, from coordinate 7,530 downwards.
CTTAATTTCTTATCTATTTCTTATTTTCTTTCTTCTTCCAATTTTACATGCATATATCTGGTTATATAATAACTGGTTGAAAGACACCAATATGTACTACAACAAATACTCTGAAATTCATATTACCTTATTAAGTGAAATTCTATATCACTTGTAATTTTTTAAATTATAATTTGTACTCTCTTTAAAAACTAAATATCCAAAATAAAAAAAGAAATGTTATACAAATCATCAAAAGTAAAGTGTTTTTAAAAAGTACGAGAGGAAAACTGTCTTTGATCCCCACCATTACCAAACAAGAAAGAAAAAATTAAAAAGAATAAAATACTATTACCAGTGAAACTAGGCTTCATGCATAAAAGCAAAATAAAGCCTTTCTCAAAGCTGAGAAACTCATTGAAAGAAAACTTCCATTAAGAAATATTTAAAGTATTAAAAATGGAAGGAGCATTTGCCTGGCAAACACAAGGTCCTAAGTTTAATCCCTTTTACTGCCAAAAAAAGGAAGGAAAATAACATCAGATGGTTCTATTTTCTTAGACAGGGTCTGAGTATATCCCTTAATCTATAAAATAAGTCTGGAGTGGAAAGTACAGGCTCACATTGAAAGGTTTTATATGTGGAAAGTGATGTATCACTATTATAAGTTAAAGAAATAGAATAACTGGCTGATTACAGTGAGACATGCCCATAATCCCAGCTCTGTGGGAAGCTGGAGCAAGAGAATCACAAGTTTGAAACTGGTCTGGGAATTAATGAGACACTGTCACAAAACAAAAACATTTTAGAAGGCTGGAGATATGGTGCTCACTTCAGCAGCACATATACTCAAAAACGCTAGGAACCTATTCAGTACAAATACCCTATGTTCAATCAGCAGTGAAGAAGAAAATAAAAGGAGGAGAAGGAGGGGAAGAAATATGAGGAGGAGGAAGAGGAAGAGGATGAGGAAGAAGACAAGGAGGTGGAGAAAGAGGAGAAGAAACAGCAGCAGCATCTGCCACCACCAGTAACAGACAGAAAAACAGAGCACTCAATTCACTGAAATGAAATCAGGAAAAGAGAACCAAAAACAAAATAAGAGGGACAGCCAAATAGCTCAGCAGGCACAGAGGTCAGGGATTTTATCCTCAGGCCTGGCATGGTGGCACAGCTCTTGAGAGGCTGTAAACTGGCGGATCACTATGCATCAGATCTAGTAGTGTGACCCTGAATACCCAGTAGATTCTTCCCTAAAAAACAAAAAAAAAAAAAAAAGAAAGAAAGAAAAAAACAAATGTAGCATATTTAAATCACACAATAGCTATAATTACATTGTGTGAGATAAACTCATATTAGAAGGAGTTATCTCACTAAATAAAAGGAAGTTTTTTTTATAAAATGCAACATCCTTTTATTAAAAAGTCTCAAGCAACCAAAATTAGAAATTTTTCAACCTTTCAAGATCTACCTAGAAAATATTTAGGAATTCTATCCATGCCCCCAGCTATAAAGCAAAAATATTCTCTTTGCTACTTGTTCTTAACTTTATATGTGACATCCTACCCAGTGCAATAAAGCAAGATAGAGCATGGATAAATAAATAAATAAAATAAAATAAAGCAAGAAAAAGAAACACAGTAAGAGTAGAAATGAGGAAGTAAAACAGCTACATGAATAGGAAAACGAAATGTAAAAGCACTGACAAAAATAAGGTAGTAAAACCAGTAAACAAGTATAGCAAGATCTTAGGTTAAGGACCAATTAACAAACTCCAACCACATTTCTATACTGGAAGGAAATTTTTAGAATTAATTATTTTAAATATAACTTATAGTATTATCCATAAAATATTAATACTTAGAAATAGGTCTTTAATCACATAAAAAATACATAACATAGTTATGTTTTTATTGTAACTTTCTTAAAAAAGACAACAGCCCATGGGCCACAGACATCACTTCAAGATAGTTTCAAATATTAAAAAGCTATTTTCTATAAGCTGATGATAACTACAATGAAAAAACCTAGAGCAGACACATGAAAACTAGTAAGTAATAAATCAAAACAAACCACTAGAAAGAAATCACTTAACCACCATAAAGGAAAAGTGAGTATAAGAGAAACAAACTACAAAAATATTGGGAAACAACTAATAAAATGGCAGTTTTGAGTATTAATTTAAATACCACAAATACAAATGGATTCCATTCCCCAATGAAAAGACAAAGAATGATTAAATGGATAGAAAACAAGACCCAACTATATGTTGCTCACAAGAAACTCACTTGACCTATAAAGATATGTATACAGGATGCTGGGGAGATAGCATGACAGTCTAAGCATCTGCCTGGCAAGCACAATGTCCCAAGTTCAGTCCCCAATACAGCATTCCCTGCCATCTGCAGAACCCCAAAAAGGATGGGTTATATACTGAAACCATGAGTGGTGGTGCATGTAATATCAGCACTGGGGAGGCTAACACAGGAGGAGCACTGTAAGTCTGAACTGTGTAGCAAAACCCTGTATCAAAAATAAATAAAACCAAACAAACAAAAAAATATGTATACACTGAAGGTGACAAGACAGAAAGAGATATCCCATGCAAATAGAATCCAGTCATACTTTAAGACACCAGAATGAACAACGATCTTTTTGGATAAGACTCCAAAAGCACAAGTAGCAGGAGCTAAAATAGACACATGGGATTACATAAAATTCTTGCACTGCAAAAGAAACAACCTACAAAATGGGAGAAAACATTTGTAAGGTGTATATTGGACAGGAGTTGATAGCTAGGAAATATGTGACACAGGAAGGGAAAAGAGAGGAAGCAAAAATAATAATGATATGTACATGTACCAATATCCATTATGTATGTAATCACTGTGTACTGCAATGATAACATCTTTTACTAATAAAAGAATAAAATTTAAAATAATAGTATTTATAACAAACATAAAATACTCAATAATAAAATAGTCCTGTTAAAGCCAGGCATGGTGGTACATGCCTGTAATCCCAGCATTCAGAAGGCAGAAGCAGAAGGATCACTATGAGTTAGAGGCCAGCACAGACTCAAGGCCAGACTGAACCACATACAGCAGACCCTGTCCAGTTAAAAATACAAAACAGGTCTAAACAGACATTTCTCAAAAGATATACAAATGTATAAAAAGTTTATGCAAAATATTCAATATCACTAATCATCAGAAAAATAAAAATGAAAATCACAGTGAGATATCAGTCCATTCCAGTAAAAATAACTATTATTAGCAAGACAAAAGATAACAGGTACTGGCAAAGAATTAGAGAAAAGGGACCCCTGAAAGCAGCTGGTAGAAAAGTAAATTAGGATAATACCTTGTAGAAAACACTACAGTGGTTCATCCAAAACTTGAAAATAAAACTGCCATAATATCAGGCAGCCTTACCTTGAAGCAAAGAAAATGAATTTGGTATACCAAAGAGACACTATTCACCATACCCATTAAGTAAAAAAGTAAGTGCCTATTACTGGATGTATGCATAAAGAAAGGTAGGTAGGTAGGTAGGTAGGTGGGTAGGTAGACAGACAGACAGACAGAAAATGTTATCATTGCAGTACATAGTGATTACATACATAATGGATATTGGTGATGATAGATAGATAGATAGATAGATAGACAGACAGACAGACAGATAGGACAGACAGTCAGACAGACAATCTATATATATAATGGAACACTATTCAGTGCCCTAAAAGAATGAAAATCTGTCATTTCTAACAACACAGAGATATTGGAGAATGCACATTAAGTGAATATTGTATGATGTCACTCATGTGTAGAATCTAACAATGTTACCTCCTTGAGAGTAGAAAACTGGTTACTAAAGGATGGAGAGAGTAATGATGAGTGAGAAAATGAGAAATATTAATGAATAAATAGTATGTTACAGTTAAGTATCCTGAGAAAAAATTCTAGAATTCTGGAATACTACTGCGCAGTGACAATAGATATATACTACATATTTCAAAAAGTATAAGAAAAAATTAGGTATATGTTTATCAAAAAGAAATGATAAATGTTCAAAGAAAAGAAAGTTTATCCTGATGAGAACATTATTATGTGCCAAAAATCATATGGTACCTGACAAATACGTTTACTTCTACATGTCAATGTTTTTAAAAAACACATCCTGAAAAGAAATGCAGTATAAAGTAAAAGTAACACTGAAACCGGAGCTAGTAGTTTACAGTAGGCCACACAGGTCACATATGCTGCACATCTCCCAAAAAGTTAAATTACCTTCAGATCCTTGTAACTTCCCTATGGCATCCCTAGTTACCCTATAGTTGCATAACTGAAGATCAATCTCTCTGTGCATAACTCACCTTCAAATCAAACCCAACTAACACTGTACAAGAAGTGAACAGTAAGTAAAGTACCTTGTATCCTAGACCCAACTGGTAAATAGCAAAAATTTGAGCTGCATTTAGAGCGTCACTGAAGAGGTAAACTGCAGTCATCTGGCCACAGAATACTCTATTAGCATCTGCTGTTTCGGATGAGCCCAGAAAACATTTGTCAAAGGTCTGTGTAGGAAAAAAAAAATTCTATTAGAGAAAAAATAACTGTATCCTCTAGGAATAATGTAAATGATAATAAATATTTTCAATAATAACTGAAACTAATACTAAATATTTTCTCTATTCTTATCAATATCTGAACTGAAAAGAAAATCTTTTTAATGGTTTGTAGAATGGTTATCTATAGAAGCTATGCAAAATTTATAGGTATGCATTCCATGTGAAGTGGAAATCAAGAAAGACACCATGGAAAAGTACAAGTTCTCCAAAATACAATAAATACAATTTGATGACAAAAGGGTAAGTAAAAAAGGAGTCAGACAAATCAATGCAGCTCAGAAGGTTCATAGCTGGATAACCAAAAGGCATAAAGGGGAAAATAGTGAGCTAGGTTTAGGATTTACTGAACTGACCATCTCTTTGCACTCATTTTCATATGTGTGTGAAAGAAAAAGAGGAACAGAGAGATAGGGAGGGAGGGAGAGGTCACTAACATTTACTGAGTATTCACTGTTTACAAAGGTTTCTACTAACAGTTACAATGTATTATTTACCTTTTCACTTAATCATCACAACAGCCTTCTAGGGTACACGGTATTTTAGGCCCACAGTTTAAAATCTAAGGTAGAATGGATTAACTAAGACCATGCAGTCAGTAATAGGGCTAAGATAAAAATATGTCTGACACTCCACTTATGGTTAACATTATATAGTACACACATATATGGGAATGTGTGTAGTGAAGTATATTAAAGGAGTGAATGGCAAACAAGTAGTATAGTTTCTGTTCATTTTCTTTAGATTTAGCTTAAATTTTCTATAAAATGAATTTTATTAGTGGGAAAATAAGGACATTTTAAATTTTATTCTAACCTAAGCATCTCTTTTTGAGTCCTGAAAATGTAACAACATAAGAATGGTTATCTATAGAAGCTATGCAAAATTTATAGGTATGCATCATCTATCTCTTCCATAAACTAATCAGAATCTACTAGGGAGCTTCTCTTTAATTTCAATCAGCAGACCAATGACTACACACTGTCAAGACATAGCAAAAAAAAAAAAAAAAAAAAAAAAAAAAAAAAAACAAGTGGAACGAAAAAATAATAAAAAAAAAAAAAAAAAAAAAAAAAAAAAAAAAAAAAAGACATAGCCAGTGGTACTGAAATATCTTTATGTCTACTCCACTCAAAATAAATTGATAATTAAAAAATGAGTATGTAGTGAGACTCCATTCTTAAAATAAAACAATAAAAAGAGATTGAGAAGGGGGCTGGGGAGATAGCTCAGCACCTTAAGTACCTGCCTGGCAAGTGCAAGGTTCTGACTTTAATTCCTAGTACCAAAAAAAATGGGGAAGTGAGGAGATGCAGCTCAGTGAGAGAGCACTTGTGCAAAGTGCACAAGACTCTGGACCCCATTCCCAGTACTTGTGCTGCGGAAAAAAAAAAAAAGGGTAATACCTTATGTGATACATTAACAAGTTCCATTAATAAAATAATATACTAACCAAATTATTAACTTTTAAAATTTTTTTTCACTCCAACATTTTAGAAGTACTTACATCACTGGTGTTGACAAACCACGTTATTTCTCCATAGGAAGCCAGTTCACCATTCACATAACACCGAAGCTCGCTGTTCTTCCAACGGTTATAAATGTGCACAATAGTCACCATATACCACTGAAAACAAAAACATGGAAAGATAATGATTCCTCAAGTAACATAACCAGATGGAAAATAAGTAAAAATGGTTTAATTATAATTAAACCTAAAAATAAAGAGAATTTTTAGTAAGTTCAATATTCAACTTCTGGAGGGAGGCTTAGTCAATAAATAATTTGAAAAGAACTTAATAAATAATTTTCTCAGGTTTATGGAAATGATCATATATACCCTCCAATACTAAGTATCTAGTACAAACACTTAAAAATCTCAACATTTTCCTACATTTGCTTTAAGTATCTGCCTACATATCTCTCTACCCATGTTTTTTTTTTGGCAGAACCAGGGTTTGAACTCAGGCCCTTGTGCTTGCCAGAGAAGCGCTTATTCTACTGAGCCAACTTCCCAGTCCATCTCTACACATTTTGTTGATGAATGCTTTCTGAATCTCTAAATTCTAAGGTACAAAAAACACATTAAATTTGCACTGACTAAAATATCAATAATATTTTCTCCTTATATTTCTTTAAAAAATCTAGAAATAGCTAAATATCCAATATGATATCCAAATCATAAAAGCTGTCCAGTGATTTATACTCCTTTTTTTTAAACAATGTATACAGAGTTGAGAAATACTACATTAAACATGTGTATCATTATAGCATAGTATTCTGAAACCCAAATAGTTTACTAGTAAAAGTATGACTTGGGAAGATCACATACCTTTTGTGGCTTAAAGTCAAACTTCACACAGTGTTGAAAGCCTTTTCCTTTAGATTTTATTGATGTTATAATCAAACAGCCTCCAACAAAATGAGCGGAGTAACCAAGACCTTTGCTGGTTCTGAAACTATAAAAATAAGTTTTCATTTTGCTTCTAAATATTCTCATTCTCAAGGAAAGATATTAACATTAATCAAGTAGAGAAATACATACCAATACAAATATGGTTTATCCTTATCTACATTGATGTTATTTACAGGATCCAGTCTAAGCCAGGTATGAAATGTAAAACCATTCTGGTATGGCCATTTGGCTATTGGAGGTAATGCAATAGCCTAAAGAAAAGAAACTCTTGAATTATTCATGTGCATGAGAACTTAAAATTATTATTTTGTGCTTTTTATTATTATTTTTAAAAAATACAAAATAGTGATAGAAGAAAACAGCATTATACGTGATACAAGATTTCACTAAACAAAGTACTAGGAATCCAATAATGGTTGCTATATTACACAATGCTATGTGCAAATTAGTTTTTCAGATTACCAGATATAAAAGTGTAAGTTCTGTTTTAAAAAAAATTAACTAAGAA
>PVKA01022445.1:0-36962 GCA_004027165.1 Ctenomys sociabilis | reverse complement strand
GATTGTGTCGTCGAGTTCAGGCACCTAAATTAGTTGAATGACAATGGAGTGCCCATCTTTGACAGGTGTAGACAAAGGAAGGGGTATAGAAAGGAAGAATCATGATGTGTGTATGGACAGTACAGTTGGGATAGATAACACTGTGCTTCTGCATAATTCTATGAGAGGCAAAACTTGCACTAATGGTGGTTGGACAGGATATTATGTCGGCTTCTAGTACTATGGACAACCACTAGGAAAATAAGGTAGAAAGTATTAATTATTGAATCTTTGATGTAATTCAGGTATAAAAAATAAGATACGCAAACAGCTACACTCTCTTAATTTACTGTTAAGAGACATCTGCTATAATAATGTGTGTAAATATAATATCATGTATGCACCTTCTGTGATACCAAAACATTATCAAAACAGTTTGCAATGTATTAATTAATCAAATCCATCTTGTCAAGGTATCTTAAAACTGTCTCATTGATATTTGTACTTCAATAAAATAAAAATTAAAAAAGAAAATAAGAACCAGAAAAAAAAAAACAGAAAGGAGTGGCTGGGGGACGAATGACTGTCGTTGTGATGGGAAGTGCTTGAGTGCTGTGCGCTGAGGTAGGTAAGGAGGCCTGAGATCACCTCTCTGATGCAGAAGGAACACTCTACATATCACAATTCAAGATAATATCTAATGTTTGGGTCGGTGCTCCATCTCTGATATGTAATCTTTTATGCTCTGAGATGTTATGGTCCCCTTCTTGAGGCTCAATCCAAGCCTATAGCATGGGCATCGCTCTCCCCCTTGCCCAGCTTACACATGTTTCCTGGGAGGTACAGGGCAGGGCAATACTGACCTTCAAATAATTTCCTTCCTTATACAAACTTTGGGTTTGACTTGCTTTCTTGTTCTAGAAGCTTGAGGTTTGACATTAGGTTATTTATTTGAACTCATTTTTTTTTCTGATGTGTGAATTTATCATTATGAATTTCCTTCATAAGATTGCTTTCATTGTGTCCCGTAAATTCTAGTATGTTGTACTAGCTTTATTGTTTAATTGTAGAAATGATCTGATATCTTCTTTAATTTCATCTGTGACCAATTGGTTGCTCAGCAGGGTATTACTTAAATTCTATGTGTTGGCTGGTCAGATAGCTCAGCAGACTAAAGTGCCTGCTTAGGTAGAGCACAGGGACAGGAGGGGTTCAATCCCCAGCACCACAAGCCATGCTGGTCCATCCCCAGGGCACACTGAGACGGCAACTGAGACTGGGAGTGGTGGTGCACACCAATAAATAATCCCAGTGCTTTGGAGGCGGAAAGTGGGAGGATCATTACAATTCTGATCTACATAGTAAGAGACCCTGAGACCCAGCACTAAATACATTAATAAATAAATTAATTCGATGTATTTATGAAGTTATTTTTGTTTCTTTTGCCATTAATTTCCAATTTCGTTGCATTATAGTCTGATAATATGCATGGGATAATTTCTATTCCTTTGCATTTACTTAAGCATGTTCTATGAACTAGTTGCCTGCTGGCAGCTGAGAAGAATGTGTATTCTGATATTGTGAAGTGAAATGCTCTGTAGGTACCTACTGAGTGAATTTGTTGAAAATTTTGATTCAGTTGTTTTTTTGTTTTGTTTTGTTTTTCTGTGCAACCAGGGATTGAACTCAGGCCCTTGTGCTTGCCAGGGAAGGGCTTATTCCACTGAGCCATCTCCCCTGCCCCCTTATTCAGTTTTGATATTTCTTTGTTGATTTTTTATCTAGTTAATCTGCATATTTGAGGTATTAAGATCCTCCAATACAATTGTGTTAATGCTATTTTTCATGTCCATTAATATTGCTTTTACATAATGGATATGCCAGCATCTGGTGCACATATATTTACGATTGTTATCTCTTCCTCTTGGATCCTTCCCTTAACAAGATGTAGTGGCCTTCTTTCTCTCTTTCCATCAGTCTTGGCTAGCAATCCACTTTGCCTGCAAATAAAATAGTTACCCCTACTTTTTTCTGGGTTACTATTATATGGAGTATTACTTTCCATTTTTTGGGGAGGGTTGTAATTTTTTATCTATCTATCTATCTATCTATTTATTTATTTTGGCAGAACCAGGGATGGAACTCAGGTGCTTGTGCTTATTCTAGGCACTCACTTATTCCTCTGAGTCATCTTCCCAGCCCCTGTAATTTTTAAATTAATTTTATTGAGAAACAAATAGCAATGAAACAGTTTCAAAACCAATTAGTAGGACAGTTTCAATAATTAGTACATTGTATACTGTTGTCTTTGTAGTAACTATTCATAGTACAAGATGCAGACATGATATCCTGTCCAAACACTACTAGTACAAATCTTTCTTCTCATTGAGTTAAGAGAAAGTAGCTGTATATCTATCCTATTTTGTTTATACAGATACAAAATGGTCGTTCATTTGTACCCCCTTTTTTGTTTAGTTTTGTCAGAGATGGGTATTCCATTGCCATTTAAATATTGTAGATGCATGAATTCAGCAAAATAATCCAATATAGTCCAGTAGTCCAAAATACTAGTGGGTTATCCATAGGACTGGCAGTGTCAGAAGTTGATGGCTTGAGCCTTTTATAGCTCAGCATGTTAATATGGCTTTACTTTTTATACCTCATTTTTATACTTCTCTGCTGGATGGTTAAGATGAAGATAAAGCAAGACCTATATAACAAGGTATGTAACTTTTGTATCTGACAAGGTCAATCACATCCCCTCAGGATTTACCCTGAAACCCTGTGCCACACTTTGTAGATCCTTTGTCAGTGTCAGCCATGTGGATGAGTCACAGCCATTGTTTGATCAATTCACTCTCTGTGAAGGCCTGAGAGAATGTTTTCTCTCCATGTGACTCTCACTTCCTGTTCCATGTTGTATCTAAGACGCAGATAGTGAGGTTAAGCTCAACTGCCTATGTTATAGCGTAATAATCTCATTAAGCTTCTCTTCTGGGGCATTAAAAACTTATTTTGCAGACAAAAAATTAGAGAAAAAGAAGGGCTTCAAGGACAGCCAACATTTTGGCCCTAGCCTTTCAAGGTCAGTGAAGACTGAGGTCATAAGAGAACCTGTATTGTAACATCCTGTAACTCAGTGATGTCCCAAAGTTTCTATTTTTCCATCTTTTGACTTTCAGGCTATAAATTTCTTTTTGAGGTATTTTTTTTTTTTTTTTTTTTTTTTGGCTGGGAGTGGTGGTTAGGCGATATAGCTTAGAGGCACAGTGCCTGCTTGGCAAGTGCAAGGTTCTGAGTTGGATTCCCAGTAACAAAATAAGTGTTTCTTGTGTGAAGCATGTTGTTGGATGTTGTTTGTTCATCTGTTCAGCAAGTGTGGTTCTTTGGATTGGTGAATTGAGACCATTTACACTAGTCATTATAACTGATATGCTCTGTCTTATCCTTGTCTCGTTACTTTCCTGTCGTTGATTCCCTTTCTTTCCTCTCTATTTATTTACCTGCCTTGTGTGGTAGATTCATTGTTGGTGTTCTTAGAGTTGTAGTCCTTGTTTCTCTTTCTAGAATATCTCCCAGTGTACTTTGTTGGTCATAGATTTCTTTAGGTGTTCTTTGTCATAAAAGTATCTTATTTCTTTGTTTTGCTTTTTTTTTTTTTTTTTTTTTTTTGGTGGAACTGGGGATTGAACCCAGGCCTTTACTCTTGCCAGAGAAGCACTTATTCCACTGAGCCATCTCCCTGGCCCATTATCTTATTTCTTAATCAGTTTTGAAAGATAGTTGTTCAAGGTACATCAATCTGGAGTGGAGGTTGTTTTCCTTTAGAGTTTGAAATACTTCACTCTGAGCTCTTCTTGACTTAAGGGTTTGTGTTGGGAAATCTGCTGTGATTCTGATGGGCTTCCTTTGAAGGTGCTTTGTTTCTTTTCTCTAGCAGTTTTTAATGTTCTTTTTTCTTCATTTTATGTATTTGGTACAGGGTCTCACTATGCAGCTTGGACTCATGGTGATCCTCCTGTTTTCAGCCTCCCTAGTGCTGGGATTATAGGCATGCGCCACCATGCTCACACTCAATCGCCAGCTCAGTGCACCCCAGGTTAGGGCCAGCACAGCATAGGGAACAAAACTCAAATCCTGGTCTCTGTGCTTTCCAAAGCAGGTACTTAGTCCACTGAGCTATCTCAGCTCTTAATATTCTTTTTGTGTATGGAATTTCTGGAATGCTGACTATTATATGTCTTGGGGTAGTATTTTTTATCATGGCTAATTGGAGTTCTATATGCCTTACTTAGTGTATGTCAAATTCTTTTTCCCTGCTGGGTAAGCTTTCTGCTGTGACTTCTATGTAGAGATTTTTTAATATCATTTATGATATCTCCCACTTTTGCATTGACTCCTATCAATCTTACTTATCCTTTGTATGATCTAGCAGCTGTTAGATTGATTTTCCATAGCCCCTTGCTATTTTTAAGAAATCTTTATATTTTTAATGGCTAAGCACAATCCTGCCTTCCAGATCTGATATTCTGTGCACCTACTGATTCATTCTGCTGTTAGAATTTTTGATCTGTCAGGTATCTGAATCTGTTTCATGGATTCTGTTTGTTTCCTATGTGGGCCATTCACAGTTGCCATCATTTTCCAAAACACCTCTATTTTTTAAATCCATATCTTCTCTAGAAGATAATCTTGCTCTTTGTTATGGTCGGCATCTCTGAAGTTATCTGAGAAATTATTTCTGATTTGATTTTTTTCTAGAGCCTCATCCATCAATTTGATAATCCCACTGTTGTCATTTCAGAGAGTCCAGGTGGGTGCCTTTCAAATTGTTTTACTTCTTTTCCCCTGGGTTTGCCTTTGGCAAGTCAGAAGTCTGAGGTTGCATCTTGGTTCTGTGCCTTTTGTTTTGTCTTTTTGCTTTTCAGTGAAGGTTTATTTTTGTTTTTGGTGCTGAGGACCAAACCCAGGGCTTCCAGCTTGCGAGGCCAAGTGTTCTATCACTGAGTTAAATCCCCAGGCCCCTGGTTCTGGTTCCATATTGTTGTTGTTGTTGTTGTTGTTGTTGTTGTTCTTCTTCTTCTTCTTCTTCCTCTTCCTCTTCCTCCTCCTCCTTTTCATCCTCCTTCTTCTTTTTTGATTTAATTCCTACTTTGATGCTTGTGCATTGCATCTGTTAGGTATCTTTATTGGTAGTATCAAGAACCCCTAAGAAATGAGTACTCATCAGAGAAGTATTCCAAGTATAGCTGGCTTTTGTTTTTTGTTTTGTTTCTGTTTTTATATTTTTAGTTTGTTGCAATATCCTTCCTCTTCAGTGTATTAGGATGAGAAATTGCTGCCTTCTTGGCAAAATCCATGGTTCTTTGCTGCTGACCTACAGTATTGTTTATGACCCTCAGGCAGTCTCAGTCTTGGCATTTAAAGAAGAACAACTGATTCAAACAATTATGCTGCCTTAGCTATAACAACATAATCAGTAATAATAATATCAAACACACCCTATCAAATGACAAAATGTCTATTTGCCACCTTCAACTATGGGAACATCATCCCATAGACCCTTCCCTAAAAAAATACAAAAAAAAAAAAACCTGTAGGAATAAGATTTATAGTTATATAATAATCTAAAATAAATAAGAAAATGGGTATACAGCAAATAACCTCTCAATATAGTAATTTTGCCCTTTGGGAGAAAATTTAAATGGGATTAGGAAAAAAATAGAGAAATATAAGAAGATAAAGGAATTTGAAATAAGCCTGGAGAACAAAGGAAGATTATGCAATCTCTGGGAACTGATGAAGCAGACAGACAGGAGGAAAAAAAGGAAGGACTAAACAAAAATAAGAATAGAAGAAAACAACCAAATTAGAAGCAATGTTCACGCTCTTATAAAAATAAAAGCAAGCAATCAGGAAAGAGAGAAAAAAAATTGAAAAAGAAAAGCAGATTAAAAACATGTCCACTTCAGAACATGTCTGCTGTCACTGGTAGACAGGGGACAGGCAGGTCTGTGTTGATGGATCCCAGCAAGTCAGAAACAGAATTACAGTTGAGGCAGACCCAGCTACCCTGCGTCTTTAGTTCCTGGCTGCTTCCGCTTCTGTCTGGGAGGCTGGGACCTGCATTTTTTTAGACTGCAGCACTCCAAGTGCATCCTGCTAGCTTGAACTAGACTCCCCGGCCTTCTGCTGGCTGGCACGTGGTTACAGCTCACCCTGGCACTTGCAGTTGCTAGATGGAACCAGATTGCAGCTACTGTCAGTTCTGACTTCAGTTGGCCCCTTTCCTAAATGGCCATCAGCCAATTACCCTTCTCTTGGGGACATCTGAACCCGAATAACTCACCAGCCACTGCAGTCCCATGTGTCCACTGCTCCATTCCACTGGTGCAATTCTCCATGGAAGCCTCTCTGCTCACCAGTAGTCACCATGCCTCTGCAGGCTAGAGGTGCCTTCTTGTCTTGTGAGCAGGGCTCAGGGAGAAAGCTCTGCACACCATCCCCTTCTGTGTTGTTGTCCCTCTCCCCATCCTTGCTACATCCCAGGGACCCACTCCCTCCCTTTGCTTTCCTCATAGTGCTGTAATCCAGCATCTAGATTCCAAATACCAAAGAGGCACTTTTTTTGCTGCCTACCATTCCGCCCTCTTCTGGAAGTCTCAGTAATGATCCTTCATGAGTGTCACAATTGTGAGTGGTTCCTTGTTTGATCAGGAGGTAGCTGTGGTCTTCATAGCAAGACAGGTGTCCCAGGCCAGTGTAGACTAGAGTGGCATGCCCAGCCTTCAAGCTACTCCGCCTCCTGATGCCCAGCCAGTTGGAGACCTAGAAGGCTGGCAAGGGCTGGTATCGAGGGCTTCCATTTTGGTTCTCTCCCCAGGAGAGAAGGGAGGAGGGCAAATGACAGCAGCCTGTTTAGAAATGAGCCAGCTTTCTGACCAGTAGTGCTGGGCGGTCTAGTGTGACACAAGCCAGGGACCACAGTCCTCCACATAAAGATGATTAATTAACCCATTTCCAATGTCCTCCAAGGATACTACTGATGGTGCTTATGCCTATAACATCTATTTTGTTAAGAAATGTTATTTCTGCTAGGAAAAAACCCAAGAACAGTTTTTATGTTCCATTTTCATATCGAAAAATCAGTCATATTTGCTTCAGCCTTAGAGAGTACATTTATGTAAAATTATTATTTTGAGACAGGATCTTGCTCTGTAGTTTAGGTTGGCCTTGAACTCACTATGTAGCCCAGGCTGATCTGAAACACAGCCATCTGCTTGCCTCAGCCCCCTGAGTGCAGGGAATACAGGTGCTACCATACCCCACTACATCATGTATTTTATTTTTTACTTTTTTTTTGTATTTTAGGGAAGAGTCTCCAGGGTACTCAGGGTCTCACTACTAGGTCAGACTCATAGTGATCTGCCTGTCTACAGCCTCCCAAAATCTGGGATTACAGGCCTGTGTCACCACGCCCAGGTTCAATTGTCCTTTCAGTGGGCAGGGCCAGCACATCAGGCCCAGGGATCGAGCCCCTGTGCCTGCTTGCAGGTGCTTTAATCTGCTGAGTTATTTGGCTGTCCCTTAAGCTATGTATTTTAAAGCACTGTGCATTCTATGTTGTGCATTCTAGGTTGACTTCTATGTTACAAAAATAACTTCAAAAATAAATACTTATTTTAACTTAACTGTGGCAAAATGAATACTATTAATCACAAAGTCAGGATGACGAACATCTGAAAATCTTGTGAGTCTGGCCAGATCACGGCTCTTAAGAGTCCAGTTTTCAAAATTTTTCTTGGCAAACCCTTCCCTCCACAGCCAGGACACAACAAGCATGAGTGTAGACTCTGCATGACAGATTGAGACAGCTAAGATGTTGGGTTGAAGATCTCTCCAGAAGACAGGTTGCTTCTCCAGCCTGGACCGTGTCTTCAAGCCCTGCCCAGTAGTCAACGTTGCCAAGGACCTTGCCCACCGCCTCAGCTCACCTCTCCCTGCTTTTCTGAAAACTGGTGCACACCTCCCAACACTGTCCTACATATGGTTCATTTTCATAATGAAAATCAGTCAGATTTGCTTTAGCCTTAGAGAGTACATTTACATAAAATTAATTATTATTATTAGTAGTAGTAGTAGTATTTTGAGGTAGGGTCTCACACTGTAACTCAGGCTGGCCTTGAACTCACTGTGTAGCCCAGGCTGGCCTCAAACTCGCAGAAATCTTCTTCCTCAGCCCCCTGAGGGCAGGGATTACCAGCATGGGCCAGTGTGTGATGGCTACTGGGTCAAGAGTTACTGAACAAATCTTGTGCAGTCATGCTCGGGCCATGCAGAGCCAGGATCTTCACCTTTAGGAATGCTTCTGTTTCTGCTCCCAAGGACTAGTGCCAGGACTCATGCAGAGGGGCCTTCCTCAGGTGGGTTTCTAGGTAGGATGCTTCCCCTCATATTCTGCAGCATGTACTTAACTGGAAAGACAAAGGGGCCGTCCTACGGTGCTCTTGGATCTCCATTCTGAACTCACTTTCTCTGGAAGTCAGGTCTTGGAAAACCCCAGTAAACTCAAACTGGCATTGGTAGGCAGGCTCCACAAAGGAAACGCATAAAGTACAGCTGCCACACAGGAAGGCTGGGTGTGCACACATATCAGTATCATATCATTTCTCCAGGTATCGGGCATCACTAATGCAATAGGGACACTGAATGTCACAGATGAGGACCTAGCAGGGTGTGAAAACGCCAGTTCTTCCACCACACTGCCACCAAGGGCCGAAGCACCCTGTGGGCAAAGCTTGCAAAGGGCTCCTGTACCCTGGGAGGCACCCATCGGGCCCTGACGCCACACATTGCCTCCTAGGAAAGCATCAGGACAGCCCCACCCCAGCTCCTCTCCTGGGGCATCCTTGATATGGCCAGGTCTCAGGCCCTGTCCACCCAGTTTCTGTGGCATAGGCTTGGGAATGGATGAGAAGGGTGGTGGCACCAGTGAGGAGGTCAGTGAAGGTCACTACCAAGCACATAAAGCACTGAGAGAGCCAGGCTGGGCCTAAGTAGAGGCCAGGAAACCCATCTAGGAAAAAGACTCTGTCTTGGGGTCCAGGCATTTTTTAAGGGGCTTGGGGAACACTGGCAATACTCCTCTGAATTTCCAGTGCCCTTTTCAGCCCCACGAGGACAAACAGCACAGGAAATCTGTGAGCAGCTCCGCACTGTGAGGCCCATTGTGTGCGCAGCTTCTCCCTAGCTCTTGCCTCTCTCTAGCCCCGGAGGACACTGAGGAAGCCGTTTGGCTCCCACTGTTTTGCCACCTGGTGAGGGAAAGTTCCAGAAGACTTAAATGGCAAAATGAAGAACAGAGAATCTCCAATTTCATCAGGTGACTGTGGGGGAAAAGGCCTAAGCGACAGAAGCTGTCCCTGTACAGTGAAGGTGCACCAGACAAATGTTCCAACATGGACCAAACCATGACAGCTTATGGCAAGTAGAACGAAAGTCAAGCAGAAAATCAAGTAAGAGATTTAAAAAGAAAATCAGAATCAGAAAAATAAATAACACGTCAGGACACACAAAATCAGCAGTGTAACCTTTTTGCAATGGCACTGAGGACTGAACCCACGGATTTTCCTTTGAGATACACTATAAAGCCTTTATTATTTTTCATTTTGAGACAGAGTCTCCCTACCTCAGCCTCCCAGAGTCTTGGAATTATAAGCATGTGCCACACAGCCCAGCTAAAGTGAAACATGTTTAGAAGTAAACTAAACTAGAAGGAACAGAAGAGCACCTGAATCCAATAAAACACTGAAATGGAAGGTAAAAATGGGAGTGATTTAAACACAAAGGAAGTCAGCACCCAGACAGGTGAGGAAGATTAGCAAATATGAGGTCAGTCTGGTCAATTTAGTAAGACCTTGTCTCAAAACAACATTGTAGGAAGAGTTAGGGCTGTAGCTCAGAAGAAAGAGAAGCAGAAGGAGAAAGAGAAGGAGGAGGTGATAAAATACTTGGAAGCAAAGAGAAATATTGAAGATGGGCATAAATATTCCAACATATGGGCAGTAGAAGAAACTGAAGCAAAGAAACGTGACAATGCTAAAACACTCTCACTTGAGACAGTTGTCCTCATCCTAACTTCAAAAAAAACTACTAAATGAAGGAGCACGTTGTGCACCTGAGACTGTGACCTGGAGCCTAGTCCACGAACGTTACAGATGGCACATGACTCACAAAGGAAAGAAAATTAGATTAGCATCCCACATATGAGAGTGATAGTAATGCCAGAAGAAAATGAGTAACATACGCAAGTAACTCAAAGTGTGAGCCAAGGATTTTGTGGCTAATAAAACTGACATTCAGTGGTAAAGGGCATGAGCAAGCTGTTCCTAGGAGTACGCCTAAGGGATCTGCAGCCACCAAAACAACCCTGAGCCTAGAGGTGTTTTATGAATTAAACCCAGTGACAGTGAAGGCATCGTGGTCACCCATGATGTTTGCTCAGCGAAGCCTCATAGGCTTTGCCTGCACAGACCCAGTGGGAAACTTATTCCCAGTGGGAATTCTCAGGAAAAATTAAATGAGGGCCAGCAAGATAGCTCAGCACAGTAAGCACCTGCTTTGGCAAGCACAGGGATCAGGGTTCAATCCCCAGTCCTGCATGCCATGCCACCAGCCCTGCCCCCAGGGCACGCTGAGCCGGTGACCAAGTCCACGCATGGTGGTGCACCCCTGTAATCCCAGTCAGTGCTGGGGAAGCTGGAAGCAAGAAAATCACCACAAATCTGATTTGCATAGTGAGACCCTGTACCAAATACATAATTTTATTTTAATTAAATGAGATTGGAAGGGAGAAGATCCTTATACACAATGGCCACACAGATCTGGCGTGACCCTACAAGGCTGAGGAGGACACAGACAACATGAGAAAGCCAACCACTGCCAGTCGTCACAGCTGGTGGTGCCACTGCGAATACTGAAGCCATTGTGTTCTGACACAATCGTAGGTACAACATGGATAAAGTAAATGAGTAACTATGGGATATTCTCTGTGTTTCACTGAGAACAAAGATTTTCACTGTGAACGAACAGAGACCCAGCTGTAATCTGGAGGTTAAATAGGAGCTCTGTGCGCCTGAATTTGAATTGGAAATTGTAACTGTCAGAGTGAATTACAATATATGAGAGAGAAAAATAGCAGAGAAAGGTGATGGGGGGGTTGTCTCTGTGTGTGTGTGTGTGTGTGTGTGTGTGTGTGTGTGTGTGTGTGACAATATGTGAGATATCTCTCCACCCACTGAAAAGACCTTACAAGAAGCATGAACAGCTTCAAGGGCTTCACTGTGACCTTGAAATACTGTTTCTCCTGAAAGGAAGTTTGAACAACTGAAGAAAATCTGGGGTGGACAGCAAACAGCATGCACTGGACTCTCTTCCATGGAGAACTTGGCAGGCCAGTGGGGCTTTGTTCAGAGGACTTGTAAGGAGCTCCCACTGGCTATGAACAGGATGGCTTCAATGAAAATAAGATTTGCAAAGAATTAAAACTTGTCAAGTAAAGGGGGCCAGGGAAATGGCTCAGTGGAATAAGCACTTCTTTGGCAAGTGCAGGGGCCTAAATTCAGGTTCTGGGGGAAAAAAAAAAAACCAACTTGTCAAGTATGTTTAAATCCATGTTTTCCTAAAAAAATCAACTAATTGGTTACCTTTGAGGTTGACAGGAACCCAAGTCATTATCTTAACAACTGAGTAATTACAGGGAAAAATCAAGCACACTTTGTGCTCTTCCATGGCAACCAAGCAACAGCTGAGAGAAGAAACCATCCCTGATTGCATTGTCCAGCACCTGCAGAAAGCCCACAAGCGCTAAGAAGGGGGAAAGCTGCCCTTGAGAACCAGGAGCAGCACCCCTGTGGGCCCCCCAGGTGTTGAAGGCTACCTTGCTCTTGAGAAATCTACAGGCTACTGTCAGGGAGCCCAGATGCAGGCTTACAAGAGGACCCAGCCATAGGATCTCTGGGAGGCAGCTGTCAGGCACTTCTTTGATGAAACAGTTTTCTTGACAGGTTCTTAGAAGGCTGTTTTTCATTCCTGAAAACACCCTGAATCCCCTAGCGCTCAGGGCCAGCTATTCAGGGCCTCCTTCCATCCATTCTCTCCAGGGCGGTAGGCAGAGCTCCAGCCTAGACACTGGGAGGAAAGGCATTCATTCATTGGCATTCAGTGGATGCAGCCTCAGAAAGTAGTTTGGTGCTGGAGCTGCCTGGTGAGCAGGATCAGAGACCTAGTCCGTAGTGCTGTGATGGCCCTTTCAGCCAACCTCCCTGTGATCCAAAGGGCCTCACCGTCAGGGCAGCAAGGCTGAAGCACAGGGGGAGTAGCCTAGCAACATCTCTCCAGGGCCCAGCAAGGTCTCCTGGGAAACCAATGTGCTTTATGTCCTGCCTGGCTTCCATACCATCTTGCAGTTGAGAGCCCCTCCATGTGCTGCTGGAAGCCAATTGTGACACCCTTTGTACTTTGCACAACTTTGGGTGCTCCTGGGGGGCAGTCAGGAAAGGACAGGGCTTCTTCTTGGTGCTGAATTCTTAGAATTCTTTCTTCCTTTCTTTCTTCTTTTCTTTCTTTCTTTCTTTCTTTCTTTCTTTCTTTCTTTCTTTCTTTCTTTCTTTCTTTCTTTCATACAGGGTCCCACTATGCAGCTCAGACTCGTAGTGATCCTCCTGTCTCAGCCTCTCAGTACTGGAATTACAGGTGTGCACCACCACACCTGGTTTCGGTGGCCAGCTCAGCATGGGGCCTGCATGGTATGCAGTACTGGGGATTGAACCCAGGTCCTTGTGCTTGCCAGCAGGCACTTAGACTGCTGAGCTATCTCCTGGGCCCCCAGTGCTAAATTCTTTTTTTTTTTCTGGCGGAACCAGGGATTGAACTCAGGCCCTTGCACTTGCCAGGGAAGCACTTATTTTACTGAGCCATCTCCCCAGCCCCCTTCGGTTTTTTTTAAAAACTCTTAACCAGACCCTTTGTGTGTGATACTGGCTCAAGCTGATACCTTTGTCCATGGCAGAGCCTTGTAGTGCTGAGGCAAGCATGGGCTCCATTAGCTCTCTAAATGGCCCCAAGGCAGGATTTTACCCCATCTAACATTAACTGTTCTGCTTATACGTTTTCTCCCCTTCTATAACCATCTACTCCATGTGCTATATCATTTTTCTTCTCTGATTTCCATTCAAAAAGCTTTTACAAAGTGAAGATTTTGTCTGCTAAGAGGAAAGAGCTGGACAGTAAGCCCAAAGGTACTGCCATGAGTTTTTTCACCACACATCCAGCACTGAGATCCACCAGAAGAGCTGATAGTCCCCACTGCCACCACCCTTCCCTGTGCATAGAATGTTCTAGAATCTTACTGAAGTGATTCATCTAGGGAGAACAGCACTCACTCACAAATCACCACCCTGTGAACAATCCACAAACAGCATAAAATCTTTACTTTTCCATATCCGGTACCTGCATATCCTGGGGAAAAGAGAAGATTTGCATTAAATGAAAAAGGAATTAATATGTTTATTCTGTGCTTTTTGAATAAGCTTTTACCTGGGCAGAAATTCAAATAGTTGTGGCCATTTCATTTAGTATTGTGGTCAGGGGTCTCCTGGAAATTTCACATGGGGGTGACAGAGAAAGATAGACATACAGAGAGATAGACAGAGACAGAGAGACATTTGGGTGGAAATCTCCAGGCATTGTGGGGTCCTTAGAAGACTCCTATGGTGGGATCTCAGGGCTAAACAATAGCACAGCTGGCCTACTGTGAATCAGTGTCCCATGCCTGCTTTGAGGGGGAGACAGCACCACATAAGGTTGATGCACTACTCCCACCACCCTCAGGAATCTTGCCGCTGGTTGGAGAGGGAGACCAAAGAATCACAGAGACACCTTCAGGAGATATGTATTGGTCTGGTCTTAAATGTGCCCCAAGCACCCCTTAGCTCCCAGCCCATGGCCCTATTGGGAAGGTGTGGAAACTTTAAGAGACAGGGCCTAGTGAGAAGTCTTACCTTTTCTGGGGGCATTAGAAACAACCTGTGAAGCCTCAGTCCCTCCCTTTATTTCTCCTTCAAGTCCCAGCCTTGAAATGAAGGTTTTCCTCCTTCATGATACTGCCTTTGCCCTGTGAGGCCAAATTATCATGGCATGGTACCTCCAAAATGGTGAGCCGAGGGCCAGGGAGATAGCCCAGTGGAATATGGGCTTGCCTCACAAGCGCAAGCTCCTGGGATTGATCCCTGGTACCAAAAAAGAAAAAAAAAAGTGGTGAGGCAAGATAAACCTTTTCTCTTGTAAGTGATAGGAGTGAAAAGCTCACTAATACAAAGTGATCATTGTTGTGCAGAAAGTAAAGTGCTGGGCTGTGTGTGCTATGGTAGGTGTAAGGAACAGCAGTCCTAGTAGTGGGGTGCAGGGCTGGGTGGCAGAGGAGGTAACACCAGGAAAGCATAGAGGTTCAAGCCAAGTTTTGCAGGATGGCACCTGCTGTAGGAACAGAAGCAGATGGGCTGGGTGGAAGGGGCATCAAGGAGGATGAGAGATGGGGGTTATCAGGGTTTGTGAACCAGAGTTTGTGTCCCTGCTGGGGGCAGGGTGCAGAATGCCAGGTAGGAGCATCCTTGACCAAGAGAGGACTTTGAGCAAAGGCCTGAAACTCACACTTTATTCTCTCTTCAGATCAGTCGGATTAGCATGAGGTCCTATGCCTTGAGGGCACCCTGAAGATAGTAGAGCAGGGAGGTGGGCTAGGAGACCACATGGTCCTGGGGTGGGCAGCAGTTAGGTGGCAGACTTAGTGTCTGCTTGGAGGTGGAGGTGACAAGCCCAGTGATGTTTGGAGGTTGCGGGTGAGGGAAGGTGGAGTTCAGAACAGTGGCTCCCACAAGGTACCACCCAAAAGAATGAAAGACCGTGGAGGTGGGCAGGTCTGAGGAGTTCTGCCTGTGCAGGTTATGTGTAAGAGTCCTGGTGTAAGAGACTGCTGTTTCTCAGGGTCCTGCCAGGAAGCAGGTGGCTCCCCAAGAGTGTATGGGAAAAGTTCACACAGGTACTGCCTATGGGAGACAAGAGGCCATGCACACCTTAAAATGGAGCTGGGGAGCAGTACTGGGAGCAAGTCAGCATGGGAAGCTGACATCAATCCAGTCTTGAGACAAGGCTACCTCCTCCTCTTCTCAGAGGCTGGGCAAAGACAACCCTCTTGGGCCTGGCAGTGAGTGCTAGAGGTAGCTACACTCCTGCTGGGTGTCACCGGGCTGAACCTAAGAGGACCAGAGAGTGAGGGTAGCCTCCAGCCTCAGATCTATCTTGGAGGAACCTAGGGCTTGGTCTCATCACCAGGTGGGCTTATGTTTGGTGATCCAAAGAGGGGCTCAAGCAGAGGTGACTATAGGGATCAGCAGCATAGGGTAGACCTGGGACCTCAGGAAGAACAGGCAAAAGGGAAAAGGCCAGGGTGCCTTCCAAAACTGAGAGGCGTGGAAGCTGGGGCAAGCAGCCCTTGAGGTGGGAGCATTCAGGCAAGGCTATGCCTATGAGTCTCATAAGCAAGGTCAATGCCATGTTCTTGTGTTTTCCAGGAGACAGGAGACCACTGTGGATCTGACACCATGGAACTGTATGAGCTTCCCTACCCCATGGGATGAGGGCCTCAGAGGGGTGAGGCAGTGAGAGCAGACTCTTCTGACTCTAGCCCAGAGCTACAGAGCTGGATACTAGCCTTTCTTTCATTCAGAGCACCTGAGGTTTGCAGATTAGAGGCTATAACACCGCTTAGCCAGAGGTTTAAGCATCCGAACGAAAGTGAAACATCCAGGCTACAGCCTTAGTATTCCCCAAACCCAGAGATTAAGCATCATCTAGAGACGGCTTGGCTGCTGTGATGTTTCCCCATTTTCTAAGAGCATCGCAGAAGGACAAGTGCATCATCCCCACCATTTGGGTGAGGCAGCAGGGGTTGGTGGGCATAGGCAGAACCGTCTTGAAGATCCCCACATACGTGCTTACCCTGTCAGTAACCTCACACTGCTTCTTGTAGGACTGGGTCTGTGTAAAAGCCCCCACTGGCCTCCTGGGGCCCCTCCTGGCCACTCCCAGGTAGCCCAGAGCAGACTTCCACAAGCCGATCATATCCACGACCCGGTGGTCCTGTTGCAGTGTCCAGCTGCAGCCTATGATGCGCGTCCTTGACCACGCAGGTTTGATTTGGGGTTTAACTGACATTTTAAGGCACATTCCAGAATGGAGGATCGCTCCTAGGTTTGCAAACAACGTGCCCTTCACATTTGCTGAAATGCATGCAGATCTAGGCACTCAGGGCTCTGGTGACTGCTGACTCTGTTGTTTTTCAGGTCAGCAGAGTTGAGCGGGAGAAGAGCCAGGAGCTGAAGCAGGTACGCGAGCACGAGCAGCGCAAGCACGCGGTCCTGGTCACGGAGCTCAAGACAAAGCTGCACGAGGAGAAAATGAAGGAGCTTCAGGCTGTGCGGGAGGCGCTGCTGCGGCAGCACGAGGCTGAGCTCCTGAGGGTCATTAAAATCAAGGATAACGAGAACCAGCGGCTGCAGGCGCTGCTCAACACCGTGCGCGACAGCGCACCCGACAAGGTCAAGACAGTGCTCCTGTGTGAGGCCAAGGAGGAGGCCAAGAAGGGGTTCGAGGTGGAGAAAGTCAAAATGCAGCAAGAGATCACAGAGCTCAAGGGGGCCAAGAAGCAGGTAGAGGAGGCGCTGACGATGGTGATCCAGGCAGACAAGATCAAGGCTGCGGAGATCAGGAGCGTGTACCACCTGCACCAGGAGGAAATCAGCCGCATCAAGAAGGAGTGTGAGCGGGAGATCCGCAGGCTGGTACGTGGCGCGCAGCTGGGCGGGTGGCGCATGTGGCTCTGGTCACCAGTTGGCCCCTTGCACCTTCCCTGTAGGGTCTGAGTAGCTCAGAGACCCGAGACTATTAAGAACATGGGAGATCATGGCCTTACGGGACAGGCAGAACCTCCCACCTGCCCCTCCCCTGGTACCAGCTGTGCTGTCTACTTCCTCTTCAAGTAAAACAAGAAGGGGAGGGCTCCTCATTCCCAACATAGGGGCTTAGGAAAGGCGTCCTCCTCTCAGTGTCAGGTCAGACTTAACACTAAACAGGGCTTAGTGTGTGAGTGGCGGGAGTCACATCTCAGCTACTGAGTTCTCAGAGTCGTTGGAAGCTTTGGATCCAGAGAGCCAAGGCTATGAGGACAAGACCCTGAGACTGCCCTCATGTTTTCCAGATGCTGTGAGAGTCGATTATGCCAATTCCTTCCCCCTTGGAGTGTGCATTTTTCTCAGTAATGTGCCCAAAGTGGAGTCTTACTTTGGGGACACGTGTTCTTCATCCTTACTCTGTTCTTCATCAGGGCTCAGAGCCCCTAGGCACTGAGGCACCTCCAAAAGAATACAGCAGTCTTCCCAGTTAGGGCACCTAGGGCGGGGACATTCCTATGCTCCTCCCAGTTTCCAGGAGCTCTAGCTTGGAGAAGTGATAGCAATGGAGCACCGCTATTTCGAACTTCCCAGGAAGGTTACAGGAGTCCTCTGCACACGGCCAGAAGGGAGAAACTGGGAGTTGGGAAATAAATAAACCTTAGCTATAGTGGGTACCTGGGGCGCTTTGTCCTTTTCCAGGGTGTTCTTGCCTCTCAGGACTTATCAGCCACTCCTGAGCCACATACTGGCTTTGCCCTTAACAGCCCCAGGAGTTTTCCCAAGATCCTACATGGAAGAATTAGGGGAACTCCCCATGGGACATTGCTCAGCTTGTCTGTCCTTCCTAGAAGGCACACTCACTACTTAATTCCATACAATACTTTTATTTGTCTTGGTTGGATTTAATGTCTCAAACATAGGCAGTTGGCCTTACTTTTTAATCATAAACTCTCCACTTGAGCTTCCTCTAGCAAGCTACCCATGTCCCAACCCCTTGTCATTGCCTGAAGACCCCTCTTCTCTTTTCCCTCCCATGTCCCTCCCAGTGCTGAATTTTTTGCCAGAGCATGTTCTCTAGTAATTTCCTGGAAAGCAGAGAGGATTGTGACCAAATGAAATTTATAAGAACTTGTATATATGAACTGTCCTTATTGCAAACTTAGAGTCGATATTTTAAAAGAGTATGGAATTTTAAGTAGGAAAACATTTTCTATGAGGAACTTGAAAGCATTTCTGCCTTGTCCTCTAACTTGCCACAGTCACCGGTGAAGTTTGCTAGCATTCTCCTTTGGGTCTTTTGTGTGCCCCATTTCTCTGCCCATATCCCCAAAAATTGCAGGGTCTTCTCCTTAGACCCAGAGCAACTCTGCAATTTCTTGGTGCTGTATCCATGACAGAAGTGCCTCATCCTTATGGCCTTGCCAGTTGGAACCTCTGTCTTGGGGTGACTTTGCTTACCATGTGCAGCTTTACTCAGCAGACACTCTGCATTCCTGACATCTTCAACTCCCTGGGGTCTCTGTTGCACTTTTGGCTTCATCATCATAGCTTCCTTCACTGTCCTCTCAGAGGCACCCTGCCTGGCCTTCAAGGCCTTCTTCTGACTCTAAATGGAAGCCTCTATGGCCCTACAACGTTTGGATTAGACAGGTCTATAAAACAAGTACCGCATGGATAATGTCAGGGTTAGCTGGCTGGATCAGTGGTCAGACCCCCTTGGACCATGGCTACAGAGGTCTCTAAGTGTTTGGATGGTTGAACACTATGGAATGAATCTTAGGGAACCAATTCCCCAAGTGACCCCTTTTAAACAAAGAATTCAGAGGTTCTTTTCTCAAATGAAAGTTTCCTCATTATTTTTCTCATTGCTGAGACAAAATTCCCAATACCCAAAGTTAAAGGAGGAAAGATTTGTATAACTCTCAGTTTGTAGAAGTTTCAGTATATAATTGCTGGCTCCCAGGCAGGGTGGCACATGGAGAGGGAACAGTTCACACCAGTAGAAGACCATGAAAGCAAGAAGAGAAGGGGAAACAAGCCTCTTCCTGTTCCTTATATTGTATCCAGCCCAACAGGATTAGGGCAGTATCAATCCAATGAGTGGACTGATCCAGCAACCACCCACACTTAATCCCCACACACTTAATCCCAGCATTAAACCAGGACTCAGTAACACACTCTAGATTCAGCCACCTCCAAAAAACCCCTCATGACCACATGAGGCTTTTGGAGGACATCTAGATGTAAACCATAGCAAGAAGCTTTATGGTTTTGCAGTTGAGCGTGTGAAGGGTGGAGGGTCTTGCTGGTTTCTGAGAGACCCCCAAGCCATCTTTCCTATTATCCTAATACAAATCACTTAGCTTATTTTTCATGGTAATATTTTTATCAGTCATATTCTCTTTTACCTCAACTTTTCAGGCACTTGCTTATGGGAAAACTGAAAATTTTACTTTTTGGAAGAACCAGGATTGAGCTCAGGCCCTTGCACTTGCCAGAGAAGTGCTTATTCCACTGAGCCATATCCATGGCTCCTGAAAATATTTTTTAAATGGGCTTTTTGTTCCTGATTCTTACTGTAAATCTGGCTGAAAGTAGCCATGCCACAACCTAAATATTAGGCTACCTTGAAATTTCCTCTAATAGATTAGTTAGTATACTGCTGTTAATCTCAGTCTCCTACAGAACCTTAGAACCCGAGCAAAAATAAAGACGACTTTTCTGTCTGGGTATAACACCCATGGCTTCTAGTCCATCTACCAATGGAGTCTTTGTTCCTAACTGGAACCTCCTTTGCTTTTACTCTTTACATTTCTATTCTGGTTCTCTAAGTTCAAATCAGAATCTCCCACCAAGCTTCAGTTACAATATTCTAGGGCTTCTCTAGCAGGCATCTTCAAACCTTTCCATACTCCTCCTGTGAACCAATTACAAACACTTCTGAGTTACATGGTCAGGAAGAGTCACAGTAAGAACTCCACTTCTCTTGTACCAAAACCTGTCTTAGTTACTTTCTTGCCTCTTAGACAAAATACCTGACAACTACAATTTAAGGAGGAGAGATTTCCTTTGGCTCATGTTTTCTGTACAGAAGCAGCGGGCTGCAAGGCAGATAAAGGATGGCATTGGGGTGAAGTGGAAGAGAGGTGTTCAACCCATGGCAGCCAGGAAGGAGAGAAAGAAATGAGTCTTGGAATAGTGACGTAGCCTCCTAGGTCATACCCCACTGACCCCCCTCCAATCAGGCCCCAACTCCTAACAGTAAGTCAACTGTCTAGGGTCAGGGAGATAGCTCAATAGGATAAGTGCTTGCCTGGCAAGAGCAAGGTCTTGAGTTCAATCCCCAGTACTGCAAAACAAAACAACCAACCTACGATTTATTCATTTTCCAAACATATGAAGGTTTGCACAGGGGCATTTTAGATCTAAACCATAGCATTGTCAGGGTCTTGATTGTCCCTGATGCTGAGTGTTGCTTGGAAGAGGCTCTTGGTATGACTCAAAGCCTAGGAGAGAAACCAAGAGAAGAGGTAGGAGAGGAGAGCACAGTGAGGGCATGGTCACTGTGGACTCCCACCCCAGCTGGCTTCTGCAGCCTCAGTAACCCTATTGGACAGGCCAGGTTACCCTGTGTTCAGTAACTACCACTCCTTCCCAAACGGCCACAGTATGGGATCTGACTGGTCAGAGCTGCCTCTCCAATCCACATATCAGAATATCTCAGGCAGGAACATTGGGATACAACCCCCAACTAGAATCTCCTGGGAAAAGCCTGGAAAACCTCATTTTCAGACTCCATCAATTCTGCTATAACCTCCCACTTTTACAGAGGTCCCTGAAGATCATTCCTCTTCTGTGTGCCTCCTACACAGGTTCCCAGAAAAGCTAAGTTGCCAGTGGTTTTCTTCACCTAATTTTCATGAGCATCAGAGTGAAGTGGAAGGAGCAGGCACTTGACACCCAAAGGTGCTGGTTGGTTTAGCGTGATGTCCTCCTCCGCAGGCTCAGGCAGGGACAACCATGTTGCATCCCCATCTTCCTGGTGCTGTTCGCCTGCGACACACTGAGGCGGAGCAGAGCTGTGCTGCAGTCCCAAGAGGCAGCTGCACATGTGCGCAGGGTTATTATCGAAGCTGAGAGGTCTTGCTGTGTGCACAGTTACTGCACACTTAATACATTTGCTAAAATACAGGCTCAGACTGCTATTAAAAATTCCATAAAACTGAAGCATTACTAGCAAAATGCAATTTCCTCTCTCTCATAAAAATCTGTGATTTATATCATCCCTTCCTCCCCAGTTGTCTAGGCAGCTAGTTAATGTGGAATGCTAATATACAGCAGTAATTAAAACCTCATAAAAAGATGGCTATAAAGAGGAGATTGATTCCTCCCAAAGTACTACTTCCCAGGGTAGAGGGTAGGCTGGGGCAGCTGCCTTTTCTCACATTTCCACAGCTTTTGTCTCACCACAGATAGGTGGCCAGGAATGTGGAGGCCCTTCTTCTTCAATGGACCAAGAATTGGATTGCTTTCCATGAATTGCTTTCCCAAATGCCACCACCATATACAACTGTGTCGTTCCCAGAGTCCTCAGTTGGTCCTGGGCCATGCTTCAGGTTTTGCTGAAGATGTCTGTTTGCAAATCCAAGCCAGCCACAGCTAGATGTTGCTTATTTATCTGATCCCTGGGGAGCAAATCTTTGTTAGTGCGGATATGTGCCCCACACTGTACAGTGAGAGAGGGTCCCAGGGCTAAGGTTCTTTCTCAGAAAGTATCTGTCTATAGGTGCCTGTGGACCAGTGCCCCCTGAACCACGCACTTGTGATATACTTGGGAAGAACTTTAATAAATTTTAACACTCAGGCTGTACTCAAACCCATTAACCCAGAATTTCCAGAGCCTGAGCATCAGGACTTGTTCCTCTTCTTTCTGTTTTCTGAAAACACAGAAATAACATCTGTGCAGTAAAGGACAAATGTGGTGAATTTTGGCATCCATGTACCATGCAGACACCAGAATGAACATCTGCAAATGCTTTCCTAGCCCACACCCCTTCCTCCCTATTAGCTGCTCTCACGTGCCCTCACCACCCCAGGAACTGCCTCCCCAAGCCTTCTCTGCATGGATCTGTCACAGTGTACCTAACTGCCCTTCTCTGAAGGACAATTGAACCGTCTCCAAACTTTGGCTATTGGAAGTACTTCCAAGTCCTTGGGTGGCCACATACTCTTACTCTTTGTGACGTCTGTAAGGGCAGAGGAAATGTGTTGGGGCACAGGTAGGGCAAATGCTCACCCTTCTAGAGGATTCTGCCAGTTTTCCACAGTGGGTGAATCCACACCCTCGTCTGCCATCAGAAAGGTTCCCATTCCACTCTGCGCCCTTGCCAGGGTCAGTATTGCCATTTGTTCGAACAACAGAAAAGCTCACACTACTCACAGCCACAGGTACATTGTCTTTTGTAAAACATCTGTCCATACCCATGCCCATCTTTTAATTGGTGTACGTGCTTTTCCTGAGTGATTTGATAAACTCTTCCTCTGTTGTTGGCACAAAGCCCCTGTCAGATGTGCACAGTGTACCTGTCTTCCCTAAGCCTGTGGCTAACCCAAGCATTTTCTCGTAATGCCTTTTGATGAATGCATCTTCTTAATTTTAAGGAAATCAAATTTGTCAATTTTTTTGTATGTGCTGTATGTGTCCTTTTTAAGTCTCCTTTGTCTATCTCAACACACAAAGATATTTTTGGGTCTGCAGGAATAGCTCAGCAATCTAAGCACCTGCCTGGCAAACACAAGGACCTGGCTTCGATCCACGGAACCACATGCCAAGCCAGCCCCACCCTGGAGTACACTGAGCCAACACTGAATCTAGGCATGGTAATGCATGCCTGTAATTCCGGCGCTTGGGAGGCTGAAACAGGAGGATCACTATGAGTCCATGCTGCTTAGTGAGACCCTGTATCAAATACATAAATTCTTTTTAAAAAGAGACATTTCTGTATTGTCTTCCAGATTTTTTTTTTTTTTTTTTTAACATTTAAGTCGCTCATCCATCTAGGATTAGCTTTTGTGAATGGTCTGAGGTAGTGGCAAATATTTTCCATTTGCCAGGTGAATATCCAACTATTATATGACTAGTTGGGGGAAGACTGGCTTTCCCCCCTGAACTGGAACTCAGCTTGGGCATCCAGATCTGGCTGGCCCCACACGATGATTTTCAGGTACTTCATTTTTCCTGTTCTATCAATGAATGTGTTTGATATTAATCCATTTTTTTCTTTCATTGTCTGGAAGAAAATTCTAGTAAAGCTCTTTGGGACTAGTTTTCTTTGTGGAATGTTCTCAAGTTATGAATTAAATTTAATACTTATCAATCTCAGATTTCCCATATCTTCTTGTGTTCAGTTTGGCAAAATGAATTTCTTAAGAAATGTATCAATACATATAAATTTTCAAAATTTTCTTATAATATTCTTTTATTGTTTCTTTAACATCTGAAGGATCTGTAATGCTGTCCCTTTTTATCCTTAATATTGATGCTTTATATTCTTTTTCTCCCCCCTACTCCTCCACATGCACTGGGGATTAAAATTTTAAAAAATAAATAAAAAGAATACAAACAGTGCTTATTCCACTGAGCCATCTTCCTAGCCCCCTCATGCATTGAATTTCAGTATCTATTCTTTATTTATAGATTTTGTTTGTTTGTTTGTTTGTTTTTGAAACAGTGTCTCACTTTGTAGATCAAGTTGGCATTGAACTCACAGCAATCCTCCTGCCTCAGTCTCCCAAGTGCTGGTATTACAGGTGTGCCACTATGCCCGATTTTTTTATAGATTCTAATTATCACTTGAATTGCTATATCTTATTCATTTTTATTTCTATTGGAAAATATTTTAATATACCAATCATATTGATTATTTTTAGTATATTATAATTTTAAAAAGCTCTTTACCAATAACTTTTGGATATGTTTTCACTATTAATATTATTAGGGCCGGGGAGATGGATCAGTAGAATAAGCACTTCCCTGGCAAGCACAAGTGCCTGAGTTCAATCCCCAGTTCTGCTAAAAAAAAATTATTACATTAGACAAGGTCTTGTTATGTAGCCCAGGTTAGTCTCAAGCCTATAGCAGTCCTCTTGCCTCAGCCTCCCAAGTACTGGGATTAGAAGCATATAGTCAATTATCACAATTTACTTTTTTTTTTTTTTTTTTTTTTTTTTTTTGCAGAACCAGGGATTGAACTCAGGCCCTTGAGCTTGCCAGGGAAGCACTTATTCCACTGAGCCATCTCCTCAGTCCCTACACAACTGACTTTTTAAAAATGTATTTGGTGCAGGGTCTATAGGATCTACAGGGTCTCACTACACAGATTGGACTCATAGTGATGCTCCTGTTTTCAGCCTCCCCAGTGCTGGGATTATAGGCACGGGTCACGGCACCCAGTCTCAATTGCAATCTCAGCAAGCCCTGGGGGCAAGGCCAGCATGGTACACCAGGGATCAAACCCCAGCCGCTGTGCTCTGCCTAAGCAGGCACTGTAGTGAGCAGAGCTATCTGGATGGCCCTCAACTGACTTTCTTGAAGTTCTTATTGCCTAACTCTAGTAATCTCCAAGTCACTCTAGTAATCTCTTTATCCTGGTTTAGCATGATGCCCCAGTTTCAGCTTTAGAAGTCTATGTCCCAGGAACTCCCCAGTTCTGGGCTTCCTGAGAGGCTAGCCACCTCAATATCAGCACAGGGATGGCTAAGTTGTGGGTCAGGAGCACTGCCCTCTGCACTCTGCAGCCCTGTGCAGCAGGGTCCACTGCCATAATCTTTGTTTTGTTTTTCTTGACCAGTTCAGCCTGCCCTGAGGGTAGGGCTGGCACAGCATGTGGTGCCAAGAATCTAACTGTGGTCTCCTGCGCCTGCCTAAGCTTGCCTAAGCAGACACTTTAGACTGCTGAGCTATCTCACCAGCCCATGGTTACTTTTTTCATACATCTTTACCTACCATTTTGTTTTATAGTCTTGACAATCTCAATGATGTCACTTAGTTAAATCCCTTGCAAGAGAGGAGCTGTGTGTGTGGGTGCAAGTCCACATGTGCAGGAAGCCCCCACCTGCACTGCAGGCCACAGCTTCACTGGCTGGTCACGCAGTGCTGACCACAGTCCCATTACACATGCTTGAATGTGTGCTTGTTGTGAGTGAAGTGTCACCCAGCTCCACCGAGCACCTTGGTCTGGCCAGATCTGGTGTCCTGCAAGCACATACTGTCCTTCCCAGCAGCACCTCAGGCCTAAGGCAGGGGAAGTGAAAGACGCAGACTTGGCTGAGGAATCTCCGTATGTGAGACCCACGGGTGCGGGAGGCTTTGTTCCTGGGCAGGCGTCCTGTGCCTGTGTGGCAGGCTTGTTGCCACATCTCCTTTTGGGGCCCTGGGGCTTTGGGTGGGCAGACTGTCTCCCTTCCTGCCTGGAGCCTTGCTGCACAGATTGGTCCCACCCTCCAGGCCAGCTCCTAGCTGGTGCTTGGGCCTCACTTTCTTGTTTCCTGGTAGAAGAGAAATGACTTTTGTAAATGTCTGTGTGTCTGTGCTAGACCCAGAACAGAGCTGCCTAGTGAGAGGGCTTCACTTCCACTGGCTACTTGGTCTCAGTAATTGGCCCGGCTACCTCGTTCCGTACTGCTATGCGCTCCAGTAAACAGGAATTTAGCAATTAAGGATTTTTGCTTTTCCTGGCCTGTTCATAGCTTGCCTGGGAATTTGTGATCTGGATTAATTAGACATCTCCTCTCTTCGTTCCCAAGCAAACTTGACCAGATCATTGATTTTATTCACTTGTTTTAACCTTAAACAGTAAACAGAGCAGCAGGAGGTCTACTTTGCTTCTTTGTTTGAAAATACGCTTTGAGTTGAGTTGTTCTCCTTAAATCCAGTGCTGTTTACAGCCCAGAGCACTCGCGTTCCACCCTCCTTCCATGTGCATGGTCCACTTAGTAAGATCCAGCTCAGACCGTGCATGTGTGCACAGGGCCACCTAGCTGAGAGGTCCCAAGGGTAGGTGGCAGCTGCATGTGGAAGGGGTTTCTTGCTGCTGTTAGAAGTTGAATGCAAAGAATGCCACCCTTCAGGGAAGGTGGAGAGCACTGCAGAACCTCAGGTGGTAGCCTGGCCCACAGGCGGGCCCCAGGGTGGGATCCCCCCCCATGTGTTTGACCTTCTGGAGCTTGCCTGTCCTGAGGCCCTCACTACACCCTGAAAGAGTTGACTTGCAGCAAGATTGGTAGGAGAAACAGCTTTGCCTGATAACAACTGTGCAGCCCTCCAGCTTTGTAGCTACACCTTGGAGCCAGGAGAGGTGAATGGAGGAGGGTGGTAGGGGTGTCCCCACATGCCTGGCACCCTCCGCTGGCCTGGCACCTCTTAGGATGGTGAGCAGTCACAGCTGCAAGGGGCTTAGAGAGCTTTCGGGCCAGGGTTTCTATCTATCACTTTCAACCCTGCCATGTACAGGAGAATCCTGCCTATCACACCCTCCCTGTTTGGGTGTATGGGTGATTTGGGGTGTTACCTTTCTCTACCCAGTATACAGCCAGAAGCAAGAGTTGTGGGAGGCTTCCCTCAACCCGCCAGATGATGCCTAAGCCCACTGCCCCTGAGAATGGCAATGGAGAGTCTTGCTGGCCAGCCAGGCTGGTGGTGCAAGAATACACAGAGCCTCAGTCCCCTCAGAGAGGAGCCTTAGCCAGCACCACCCTGGGATGGTCCAGCTGAGTCCCAGTGGCCCAGGGCCAGGGTGTGGTACAGTAGCCTGGGGTGTGCAGTACCTCACATCTAAGATGCTCTGCTTGGCTTCCAGTCTCCCAGCCCAAGATGTTGGCAGAGCTGCTGCCATAGGGACCCCTCCCCATGTCACTCTGCCTGTTTCTATAGTAACTGTAGACCTGTACCTTTCCTGCATGTGTGACTGTGTTCTGTTCTCCTTGTAGATGGAGGAGATAAAATTTAAAGACAGAGCAGTCTTCGTGCTGGAGAGAGAGTTAGGGGTTCAAGCCGGGCATGCCCAAAGACTGCAGCTGCAGAAAGAGGCTCTAGATGAGCAGCTTTCCCAAGCCAGAGAGGCTGAGCGGCACCCAGGCAGCCCCAGACGGGAACTTCCTTATGCAAGCGGTGCAGGAGACGCCTCAGACCACTCAGGAAGCCCTGTAAGCAACCCCAGGCCTCACCCCATCTGGCCCTGAGTTACAGAAACAAAGCCCCTGTGGCTGCACAGCCCCCTGTGTGGGAAGCTCCCTGGCCCCAGGCCAGGTAGACTCTTCTGCCCAGGGGGCCCCTGCAGCCAGCCCCAAGCTCTCACTCTATCAGCAGTGATCCAAAGGGCTGGTCTCCTTCCTTCCTCCCCAGTAGCAACCGCTAGGCCTTTGCCTCTCGGGACCCAGGTAGATAAGGGTCCTGGAAACTTGATGCCCCAGCTGGTGGGAGATGAGGTGCTTAGACTATGTGCTGCTTCCACCCCATGTCCACAGGCTTCTGGCTGCCTTGTGCCCTCAGCCCCAGCTTGGCCCTTCGTGCAGTTGTTTCTGCCACTCACATCACCAGTCACACTCCCACCCGCTTTTCACGTGACCATGCCACCTTCTGTTCCTGCACGGGCTGTGCATGATGTGCAGGTCAGCCCGCAGCCATACAGCTGCGAGTTCATCCATGTCATCTCTCCTCATTCAGATTCCTCTGCATCGAGCTGCAATATCCCGGGGACTCTAAATCCATGCACCCCTGACACAACCCCTCTGGGTCTTTGGTCCCTAGCCTCTCCTGCACCTATTGAATGAGGAACTTGAACCATGTCCAGTACCTTTCTGGACATTCTTTTGTTTAATTAGAGGACCCAGGCCAGAAAACTGGTTTAGTTGAGCCAGCTATGGGACAGTGACATTATAAGAATAGAGACCAGCATTTTCTGGTCATATTACAAAGATCTTAATTAATTGCTTAGAACCATCCCCTCCTGCTCTGGGGCTTGGTGAACTATTGCATTCACTCCAAAGGCTGAAACTGGATGAAAACATTTTCACTGATTTTTGGATGGCGTCTTGTGGGCTGCAAAAGCTACCCTCTCGAAACTCAATTTAAGGGAGCACACTCTTGGGAAAGAGATCCTCAGAATACTTTAATGTGTGTCTTTTCCTGTGCTCATCCTATGGAAGCGATTTGCCTACTGAAGGTCAGCAGGCCCCTGCCTGAAAGGTGCAACTGGGCAGTGGCTGCAGGGAAGTACAGAGCTGGTCCTCGCTGCCCTTGTGTGCTGGCGCTTGCACACTCTTGCCCTCCACATTTGCATGCTTCCAGGCATCTCTGCTTCCATTCTGGCCTCACCTTGCTGTTTTGTGGTGCATGCACTCAAAGTGTGGTGCCTCTCCCAGGAGGGCCCACAGCCGCCACAGCCACTTGGAAGCAAGGGCAGCCACCATGCAGAAGAATTTGGTTTCCATAGTGGGTTGTGTGTGCAAATATTTTATATATCTGCATTTAGGAACAGTTATTTGCAGTTGATTTTTGTTGTAGGAACAGCAGTTGGATGAAAAAGATGCCCGGCGCTTCCAACTTAAAATCGCAGAGTTAAGTGCCATCATTCGTAAACTGGAGGACCGCAATGCCTTGCTGTCAGAAGAAAGGAATGAGCTGGTGAGTGGCGTGGAGGATCTTTGGGTTTTAAAAGTTTGTGGCTGAAGCATGGGGAAAGCTGGAGTGTGTCCACCTCCAGTCCTCCTTAGGGAAAGAACCACTAATTTACATTTAGGCTTCGTGACCATGTTTCAACAAAACTTCATTAACAAAAATAGGGGTGGGCCCAGCTTGGTTCCTATGTGCTGGTTGGCTGATCTGTGCTACTAGACCTCAAGTATCCTGAAACCTGCTTGTGACCTGAGATGTAGGCGGACATTGCCCTTCAACATAGGCGACACTATTGGTCTTCATGGCTGTTGAGATTTCTGAGTGGCTTGAGCTCACAGAGGGTGCGAAAGCTGCTCAGAGTGGCCGGAAGGGTCCAGGGAGCCTGTGTGACTTTATTGCACCTCTTAGTGCACATGATGTTGTTCTCAGAATGCTGCTCTTCAGCTTTATCCCCGTGTTTCTGCTTGGACGGAGAGCACCAGTCAGCCTGGGGGCTGCACCAGGGGCCTGGCCCATGCTTCACAAACACAGCTGGCCCTGTGGGGCTGCTGGTCCTGCGGCCACAGGTTCCACATCTGTGGCTTCAACCAGCGATAGCTCAAAAAATATTTTTAAAATCACATTGATACTGAACATGCATTATCTTTGTGTCCTGTCATAGACAATACAAGGTAACAACTACACAATATTTACATTGTATTAGATATTATAGGTAATCCAAAATGATTTTAAGTATGTAGGAGGTTATATATAGATTATGCACAGATAGCCACTATATTACGTATGGACTGGTGCATATGCAGACCTGGTGGTCCTTGGCATACCCTGGCACCCAGACCCTGAGGAGACAGGGAGATGGCCCTGGTAGGCGATGGTCTTGCCCTTGAGCTGAAGCTTTGTCTGGGGCCTTTTCTGACTGTGCTAGAGACCCATTCATTTTCTGTCACTTAAATCATGTTGTATAATTAACTTTTATTTCAGTTAAAGCGTTTAAGAGAAGCTGAAAGTCAGTACAAGCCACTGCTGGATAAAAACAAACGCCTCACTCGGAAAAATGAAGATTTGTCTCACACATTACGGCGAATAGAAAGCAAGTTGAAATTTGTCACCCAGGAGAACATGGAAATGGTAAGGGCCTGCCAGGTGTCAGGGCAGCACCCCCCACTTCTCTGTGCTACCCCTGAGACAACAGAGCACCCCAGGCACTTGGCCTTCAGGGTCAAGTCTGGTCTCCTGGGTGAGGAAGCAAGAGGAGCTTGCCTGCAGGAAAGAGGCCTCAGCTAAGAGCCGGTCTTGGGAAGGAAGGGTGTGGTGCCTGCGGGGCAGAAAGGCAGAAGCAGAGCTGGGCAGGGGGCCACTGAGCCAGTCACCCATCCGTTCCCATCAAGGTCTCTCTGCCCCTGTCCAGCACAGGGGTTTGGGCAAGGGATCTCCCCACTCTGAAAACCCCAGATGACGCCAGCGAGAGGCTCTAGGACCCTGCCCAGGGGGAAGGTCAGGCAGGCAGTGTCTATCTGTCTGGCACAGAGCAGTGAGCCTTGCTCAGGAGCCGACCATGGCATGGGCCCCTAAATCTGATCCTCTACAGTTAGTGATGTTTTCTGGACCCCCAAGGGGTTCAGAGGCCAGGAAGCAAGTTCAGACAATATGAATTGTCGGCATGAGGGGGAGCAGTGGCAGGCATGCCCGCAGGCCCTTCCTGACAGAAAGCCTTCTCTTCAACCTGAGCTGCAGCTTCAGAGCAGGCCAAATGGGCCTAGGCAGCTCAACATCTCCTCAGGAGCACGTTGCTTTCCCATTCTGGGTGGCCTTCAGCTGCGTGTGGGGCACGCAGCTGCACAGCCCGGCTCTCACTCATCGTGGGCCCCGCCAAGACCGAAGCTTGTTGTCCCTGGCTCTGCAGCCAGCTGCTCTGAGACCTGAGCAGAGCAGCCCCGCCTGCAGCCAAGGTGACCAAGAGCCGCTCCTGCAGGCGCAGCAGGACGACCCCAGCACTCCTGGCCAATCAGACCACGTTGCTGCTCCTTGTGACACAGCCCGCTTGGTGTTTCAGAGGCAGAGAGCCGGGATCATCCGGAGACCCAGCTCCCTCAACGACCTTGATCAGAGTCAGGATGAGAGGGAGGTGGACTTCCTGAAGCTTCAAATTGTAGAGCAGCAGAGCCTTATTGATGAGCTCTCCAAGGTGACC
Source organism: Ctenomys sociabilis (assembly GCA_004027165.1). NCBI lineage: Eukaryota > Metazoa > Chordata > Mammalia > Rodentia > Ctenomyidae > Ctenomys > Ctenomys sociabilis. Next base: position 6,109 of record PVKA01022445.1, on the reverse strand, counting down.
GCGTACCATCCTGGCTTTCCCGGGTGGGGGTGGAGGGGAAGCTGGGCAAGTGTTTGCCAAGCCATCCCAGGCTGGGCCACGGTTCAAGTGGTGGTCACTGTTCAAGGTGGACCTCTGTAGATAGCTCTGTCTCAGGACCTCCAAGGCCTGCAGTGCTTGCTGTGCTAGTAACAAATCTCCAGTCCAGGGGACCTAAAATCATGTAATCTATCCTCTCACAGTTCTGGAGTCCATAGCTCTAAACTCTTAAGTCTTTGGAGAGCAGGGTCATACTCCCTCCAGGGTCTCCAGGGAGGATCTGCTTTTTCCTCTGGGCAACCTCTGGGGGCCTTGGCATTCCTTTGTTTGTGACCACATCACTGCTATCTCCGCCTGTCTTCCTTTGGCCTCTCCTCTTCTGTCTGAACAGTCTCCCCTCTTTTGGTCTTATAGGATGCTAGTCCTTTGGCTTAGAGTCTGCCCTAATCCAGAAAGACCTCCTCTCATCACCTTTTACTTAATTATACCTGCAACAGCCCTAGCTCCAAATCAGGTCCCATTCACAGGTGCTGGAGACGGAGCTGTGAATACATCTTTTAGGGGGTACCTCACAGCCCCTTTCACTGCTTCAGCCCGTGGGTTCCCTACAAATAGAGAAGTAGTATGCAATGAAACTCTCCCACTGTCCCAGTGTGGGGATGCCCACTTTTGCATCTCCTTGGGATCCTGAGGACCCATGCAGAGATAATTTCAGGAGGAGCTGAAAGAGAGCAGCAGGACTACAGTGCTTCTCCATCACCATGTGTCTTTTCCACTGACTAAAGCTGCCTCCAAAGTCCCAGGACAAGGAACAGAGCGACTTCAGCCTGGGCTGTGGCAGGGAGCATCACTAAGGCGATCTACCTGGGTCATGGCTGAGCTTTGAGTTCTTCTCTATTGAATGACGTGGTCAGTGATCGTCAGTCTAAACAAGGACAATATTTTACAAGGGAAGTAGGAAAAGATGACATCTTGGTCAGTTAGTGTGCACAGAATTACTTTCTGAAGGCCTCTTTCTCCTGCTGCCCAAAAGCCCCAGTTCTGAACAGGAATTCCAGGGTTTGGAATATTCAGGGACTCCCCAGAAGATCAGCTCAGGAAAGGAAAAAGGATGGCTGGGGGGAACCTCCCTCTCTGGATGGTAGTACATGGCCCAAAGGACTCTAAGCGACATGATTCTGTGGCTAGGGTACAGTGGGGACTCGGAGGCCCCTCAGGGCTCCGCAGATGTCTGTAGGAGCAAAGGGCTGCACCTTCTGCTTCATCACATGCTGTTTTCTCTCTCTAGACCCTTGAAACGGCTGGCTATGTGAAGAGTGTGTTAGTAAGTACCAGTCTGCATCTGCCTCCTTAGCTGCCTTCTCCCTCCACTGTTGTGGCTGTCCACGGGATCCCCTCCATGCTAGGGCTCCTCACAGTGTATACAAAAGCAGGTGCCTAATCACAAATGTGAACACTGTGTGGTACAGGAGGACCCTGGGCCATGAGATACCCAATGTCCTGGTTCTTCCCACGGGCCTGCGCCCCGCCCCCAAGATGCAAATGGGAGAGGAGCAGATGGAGGGCAGTAAGGGAGCCCAGAGCCCACCCAGATGAAGGCTCACATGTTTCAGATGGGCAGAGAGGAAGAGCTGCCCCAGCTGTCTGAGCAAAGTACCCTGACTCTACACCGCAGGGACAATCCACCGGTCTTAAGAGTCCTTCTCTGTCAGTCCAAATGGCAATATGGAAACACTAAGGAATCTGTTGGAGCTGTTCAGCTACTTAAAAAATCTTCTCCAACTGCTTTTTGCAGGAGCGTGATAAGCTTTTAAGGTATCGGAAACAAAGAAAGAAAATGGCGAAACTCCCCAAGGTAAAGGAGGGGACACTGGCATGTGTGGGCATAAAATTTGAGTTTGCAGAAAAACTCTTGGGAATGCTTCTCTTTCTTCAGAGATGAAAAGGAAATAATTTTACTACTTCTAAAAGCTGTTGTTCTGAAATAACCAAACTAGCACTCAAATATTCTGTTTATAAATTTAAATTTTGTCAACTGAGATCGTGTCAACCTAGCTGAAAACAAAGAATTATTGTGCTTACTTGGAGCTCATGAGGGTTGCCATCCAGGGGACAACAAGCTCAATCGAGCTGTTCTCCATGTTTTCATAAAGTGGTGGCTGTGTGTATACCTCAGACTGTTAGGAAAGTGATTGTTCTGGCACAGTATGTGAAAAAGACACTGGCACAGCCTCGGTCTCTGGGAAAATCAGGTGGGAAGTGGGTGGTCTCGCTGCTGTGTCTGATGGGTTTGCAACCAGAGGCTGCAGTGCAGCTGGTTCTTGAGGTCAGTAGCTGGCATGAGCTGCAGTGGCCACTGCCCACAGCCCCCATCCAGCAGCCCTACATCCCTAGGAATGCTGAAGTACTAGGAGGATTTCTTTGGCATGCAATCCTTTTTGATAAACTCATTTTTATTAAGGAAATCACTGGAGAAATTCTCAAAGGACATAACTTATCTCCAACTCTCTGTAAAATATGTTTGTTGTTTTTAAACACTATGCAATGCTCCTCTAAAACTTAGAATGAACAAACTTAAGAGTTTCTTGGTTTTGCTCTTTGTTTATTGAGATGCTGGGGATTGAACCTAGGACCTCTGTGTGCTAGATAAGTGCTCTGCCACTGAGCTACAATCCCAGTACTAAACATAGAGTCAAGGGTCCCTGGGGGTTTCCCAGAGGCAGGGCCTCTCAAACTAGGCCACAGAGGACTCAGAGTTTCTATTCCAATCTGTTGAGAACTGATACTTGTAAAGATGTAGTAGAAACTCATAACTGGAAAAGTGACCATACATCAGAAGTGGTACTCACTGTTGACCCTTTGTTGGTTCTGCATGCATGAAGGTCAAATCCAGGAACTGTCTATCGATAGAAATCCCACTAGCTCTCCTTCCATTCTTCACACAAGTCCAGCTCCCGAAAGAACCAAGATGATGTGCTCACACCTAGGCCACCTTCTGGTCCTGCAGGAGGGCAGCCCCCACATTCCCAAGGGCAGTGCCTTGCAGGGTGGGGCCTGGCAGTGGGTGGACTGCTTTGCAGCCACGACTGCCAAAGCAGGGCAATAAGAGAAGGTAGGAAGAGGCCACCTCTTGGTCAGGCATTAATGTGTCACATTTTGGTCAGAAGCCAGTTGTGGTGGAGACTTTCTTTGGATATGACGAAGAAGCTTCCTTGGAATCCGATGGTTCTTCCATCTCTTATCAAACTGACAGGACAGACCAGACCCCTTGCACGCCAGATGATGACTTGGAGGAGGTAACTTGGGTTTTCTGTGGCAGTTCTTGGATGTGCCAGCTCTTGTGGAGCATAGTGGCAAAATGGGGCATGATGTTGGTGGGGTGGGGGGCAGGATTTCAGGTGAGCCTTTCTTCCTACAGGGGCCTCCCAGCCCACACCCCTGGAAGCCCATGCTATTGCATGGGACAAAGATCTTCTGCATTTCTTGGCTGCCTGTTTGCTGAGGGTTGATCCTCAGTGTCCCCAGTTCCCAGTCACCCATCTCCCCTGTCATCAAGCTTGGGTCCTTCCCACAGCAGGGCATGAAAGAGTCACCACCTTCTCTCAGGGTTTCTCAGGAAGCTCTGGGCCATCTGCAGGGAGGTTGGTCCCATGCCAAGGACACGTCACATTGAGAGGAGCTTTCTTTCTGACAAAGACAGCTAACATCCCCCACTGCTGGCATGATGGGCGTCCTCAAATCCACCAGCCGAATCAATCCCACCACCACACCCAAGGACCAATCTGACTGGACCCGCTCTTATGGCTACAGGCAGAGAGTGGGATCCATAGATTTGGTCATGTCTAGTGGCAAGGACATGAATGGAGCCTGCCCTGGCCAATCCCGAAGGATGGCCAAAGACCACAGTCCTGCTCAGAAATCAGAGAGCCCAGCAAGCCCATGCTTGCCAGCCTCAGAGAATGGGGAGGGGCATTGGGAGGCAGCAGCAGGGCAGCATTTCTGAGCCTGGTCACTCCTGAGCATGGCCACTGACCCCACCCTAGGGGGCCTAGGGGACTCTTGCAAGGCAACAGCTGACCTACTTGCACCTGCCTCTCCCTGGGATCGCAGATGTCATTGCAGCTGGAAGGACGATCCTACAGATAACTCTGCAGGAGCAAGCCTGGGATGGGCAGGCGTAGGACAGACGGGCCTGGAAGAAATGTGCTATTTGGCTCTGCACTCTTCACAATCCCCAGCATACTCCACATGACACATTTCTTCAAATCAGAGCCATGTGGGATCCTGATCCACAACGGTGGGTCCAGTAGGTCACAGCAGACAGATGGCCAAGGATGAGCCCCATCTGAGCCTCTGGCCACTGGTTAACAACCCACAAGGTTCACCCCTGCCTTTGCTGGCTAGCTTAGGCTCAGAGGGCACCTGCAGAGGTGCCTTCTCCAAAGCATGCCCCTCCCCATGCGCCACAAAGGGCCTCCTCCCTCCTGCTGCTAGAAAAACTCTTCTTTTCTCCAGAAAGAGGAGGAGCCCTGGCTGTCCAGGTGTGCTGACAGCTGTGTGTAGAGCCCATGCTAACGCTGCCTCTCTTTCTGTGCGCATGTGGTGCTGCGTGCCTATCCAGGGCATGGCCAAGGAGGAGACGGAGCTGCGGTTCCGCCAGCTGACCATGGAGTACCAGGCGCTGCAGCGAGCCTATGCCCTGCTGCAGGAGCAGGTTGGAGGAACGCTGGATGCAGAGCGAGAAGTTAAGGTCTAAATGACTTCTACTCCACAATGTTCCAGCTCCCACTTAGCTCCTCCCTGCTTGCCCCCTGTGGCCCAGGCAGGCACACTGTATGTGCACGCAGTTACAGGCCAAGCCCTTTCCCTGCCAGTTCTGGACGATGCTCACTGAGGCCTTTAAAATCCAGGGTTGTGGAGCCCCAGCTGGGACCACCCCAGGCTGCTGAGGGTGAGAGTCCTTAAAGAGCCACGTTGGTCTTTGCCAAAAACTGTGGCAGCACACACGGAGCCTGTCAAGCCCTCGGACAAAGTCGCCCTTTGCCTAAACCTGCAGGAATGCCTTTAGGGAGCTCCCACAGCGAGGGGAGCAAAGAGATGAGCTGCAGGCGGTTTTCGAGCTTAGTTTTTTTTTTTTTTTTTTTTTTAAACATGTTGAGACTATTCACTCGTCCAACACATATTGAGCTCGGGACCTACATTGCAGAACACCAGTGTCTTCCCTAGATTTGCCCAGAACAAGTTGCGGGCACCCAGGAAAGGCTGGAAGATGGGGCTGGCGGGCGCCCTCTGCTGGCTTCCCGGGAGAGTGTTGGCACAGGCCACAACCGGGAGACAGGAAGGCGTTCCCTCGCTGCTCCAACTGTATCTCTGCTTACCAGGGGAGGGCGCTGTAGTTGGTGCGCCACATAGAGACGGGCCCCTTCCTGAAGATGCTGGAGCAGCTGACATTGCAGTCCTGCTCCCTCAAACCAATCTGCAGGGCGAGCGACAGCAGATGCTGTAACTTAGGGATATGGTCTGAGTACAGTACGGTTCTCTTAGGATGAGGGAGGGGACAGTAATAATAGGCCCTGCTCACCATGATTCTCCCAGCTGTTTTCAGGAAGCCTCCCCTGATCCTGCTCATCTGGCAAAATGTCCCCTCTTGCTTCCTGGGAATGTCATTAAGCTCACCTGTTGTGGAGTCCTGAAGCTGTGCCCCCTCGGTGCTCCAGGTGGACAAAGGCTGGCCTGGGTGTGGAGGCTACTTCCCCTCCCCCAAACTGAAAAGCAGGAAAATGGAAAGAATATTCCTTTGCACGAAAGGGAATTTGAGTGTTACCTCTTATTTTTTTTTTTAATTTAAATTTCACACAATATTAGGATAATGGAAAATCTTGTATGTAGTCTTCATCTCAGTCATCCTGAGGCTAGGCACGAGGGCTTTGTCCTGGGCCTTCACTGTCCTAGCACTGTGAGCCACACATCTGACTTTACCCTCCTGTGGCGTTGGATCTCAGCCCCTGTACACTGCAGTCCAGCACTCCTTTACCCCAGATACTGCACTGAGAGAGCAGGGCTGGCCCTTGGGGTAATGGTCCTGTTTTGG
>PVKA01022444.1:0-37133 GCA_004027165.1 Ctenomys sociabilis | reverse complement strand
TTTTTTTTTTTTTTTTTTTTTTTTTTTTTTGTCTTTTTGAGACAGGGTCTCACTGTGCAGTTCAGGCTGGCCTTAAGCTCACTTTGTAGCTCAGGCTGGTCTCGAACTCACAACAATCCTCCTGCCTCAGCCTCCCTAGTGCTGGGATTACAGGCATGCGCCACTAGGTACATTTTTTAAATTAAGAACTTATCTTCTGTAAGTTTCTTTCCTAAGTTTCTTACATGACTAAAGCCCCTGAGGAAACACTGACCAGCTAAAAGGGGCAGGAAGACATTTTGCACTTCCAGAATAACTTCTAAGCAAAATATTGATAAATATTGGCACTATAATTATCCCAATTCCCTAACCCCCAGGAATAACTGTTTACTGTTTGTGCATGAAAAAATATCCAGATCTTCACTGGGTGCAGATGCCTTTGTGGCACTGCCCATCTTCTCCCTTGATGGTGTAACTCTCTATATATCTACCTTATAATAAGTTCTACCCCCACTTCTGCATAGCAGCTATGTGTCTTGACTGAATTCTTTCACCCAGGACAAAGGACTGAGAACCAAGGAACGTAAGCACTGGTTCATCCTGCAGCAGGACCCACAACTTTCCTCCTTTAAGTTGTTTTTGCTGGCTATATGGTCACAGTAATTGCAAAGATAACACAATGGAGCACTGGCTCTCACATGGCGGATGAGTTGATGCAGAAGGTCCTGGCCCTCCTCCGCTGGGACACTCTGAAGAGCTTCTTGAGCATCCTCATGACTTGGCAGCTGGCTTCTTCCAGAGAAAGACATCAACAGGAAACAAGGCAAGAAGTCAAGTCTTTTATGACGTATCCTCTGAAGTCACACACCATCATCTCCACAGTAATATCCTATTGGTTTCACTGGTGAGTCCTACTCGACATGTGGAAAGATTCTATGAGATGAGGAAAGAGGTGGAAATCATTGGAGCCATCCCAGAGCCCTTCTTGGAGGCTGGCTCCTGGGGGCTGCTCAGTGGGCTTACATGCCATTCCCCCTCCACTCGGCGCCCTCCCCCTGCTTGCTCACCTTCTCACACCTACGTTGAGTGTCAGACACTTTGAGAATCCTTCCCCACTGGATTCCTCCCTTGCTCCTCTGTGCTCTGTGCTTACACTAGCATTCTGCTCTCTCTTCACAGGCATCGGCCACCCTGTGTTTCCACATGGCTGCTGGAGTGTCTGAGAGCAAAGACACTGAGCCTGAACATCTCAGCAGTCCCAGTTTCTATCAAGTATTCTTGGCAAAATGCATATTTGGTGACTGCTTAAAAATGAAGCAATGAAACAAAAAGTATGGACAAAGATATAGAGAAATTTGGAACTTTGTACATCGTTGGTGACAGTGTAAAATGGTGCCATATAGTAGTTCCTCAAAAAAGGACAGTAGAATTTCCATTCAGTCCAGCAATTCCACATTTGGGGTGTTTTACATAAAAGAATTGACACCAGTCTCAAAGAGGTCTCAAAGAGGTATTTGCACACCCATATTCTTAGCATTTTTCACACCAGGCAAAAGTGGAAACAACTCAAGGCTCCTTAGATGAATGAATAAACAAAATGTGGCATAGGCATGCTATGGGGTATTTTTCAATCTTAAAAATAGAGCCAGGAGTGGTGGAGCATGCCTGTAATCTTGGCACTTGGGAGACTGAGGCAGGAGGATTGCCACAAATTCAAGGCCAGCCTGGGATACATAGTGAGTTCAAGGGCATCCTGAACTATATAGCAATACTCTGCCTCAAAAAAAACCATAAGCAGGCTGGTCAAATAGCTCAGCAAATTAAAGAACCTGCTTAGGTAGACGCAAGGACAGGGGATCGATCCCCTGCATGCCATGCCAACCCTGCCCTTGGGGCACGCTGTAATCCCAGCACTTGGGAGGCTGAAAACAGGAGGATAACTATGAGTCCAATCTGTGTAGTGAGACTCTGTAGACCCGGTACTAAATACATAAAAAGAAAAAACCACAAGCAAACAAGCAAACATAAAACCACAAAGAAAACGTTCGGTGCTACAACATCAATGAACCAGCAATGAGGCAACATCAACGGAGGACATTATACTAAGTGAAATAAACCAACCACATAAGGACAAATATTATATAACACCATGTATATGAAGTTTCTAAAGGAGTGGAATTCACAGAGACATAAGGTCAAATAGTGGTTACAAGAGATTAGAGGAAGAGGGAATACAGAGTTATTTTTTAAAGGCTCAGGATTTCAGTATTGCAAGATGAGAAAAGTTCCAGAGATGAATGTAATGTATAGTTGCACAACAGTATCAATATACTCTATCGCTGAGGTGTACACTTGAAATGGTTAAGGTGCTAAGATTTATGTTGTATATTTTGCCACAATTTTTAAAATGTGAAATGGATAAGCAATATAGTTTATCCATTCAAAACAATAGAATTCACCATAAAAAGAAATGAAGTACGATACATGCAACAACATGAATAGATATCTAAAGCACTCCGCTAAGCTCAAGAAAGACCCACACTAGGCAAATCCATAAAAACAAGGTAAGTTGGTACTTGTCAGAAACTAGAGGAAGAGTGGGCTAGAGTAACTGGTAATAGGTACAAGGTTTCTTTTCTTTATGTATTTGCTACACAGCTCAGACTTGTAGTGATCCTTCTGTTATCAACCTCCCCAGCACTGGGATTACAGGCATATGCCACCATGCCTGGATTCAGTCTCTGGTTCAGCATGCCTTGGTGGAGCTGGCATGCATATGGTGCTGGGGATTGAACCCTGATCCCTGAGCTTACCTAAGCAGGCACTTATTCTACTGAGCTATCTCCCCCACCCAGTGTTTCCTTTTTGATGATGAAATTATTCTGGAATTGGATAGTGGTGAAGGCTGCACAATTTTGTGAATACTGAATCCACTGAATTATATACTTTACTATGGGAATTTTTTAATATTATTTATTTATTTGGTACAGGGTCTCACTATGCAGTCTGGACTTGCAATGATCCTCCTGTCTCAGTCTCCATGGTGTTGGGATTAAAGGTGTGTGCCACCATTCCCAGCTTTGGTGACAGCTCAGCAAGCCTGGTGTTCCAGATCGGGCACAGCATGTGGTACCAGGAATTGAACCCAGGTTCTTGTACTTGCCAAGCAGGCACTTAAGACTGCCAAGCTACCTCCCCAGCCCCCAATTTTTTAATTGTTTCTCCTTGTGATACTGTAGATTGAGCTTGAAACCTTGTGCTTACCCACCAGGCACCTATGTTATTGAGCTATCTCCCCAACCCTTGCTATGGGAATTATTACACAAAATTTAATGGTCTGTGAATTACATAACTTTTATTTTATTTTATTTTTTTGTCTTTTTGAGGCAGGGTCTCACTATGCAGCTCAGGCTGGCCTTAAGCTCACTTTGTAGCTCAGGCTGGTCTCAAACTCACAACAATCCTCCTGCCTCAGCCTCCTGAGTGCTGGGATTACAGGCCTGCGCCACCACGCCCGGCTCCACATAACTTTTTTTAATGCATTAACGTTTGGTATATTCCTTTAGGTGCTCTTTATTATTTGGACTTTCTCTAGAATTTAAACTTAATATTTGATCAAGTATATTTTTGGATCAATAGCTTGGTTCCTGTGCTCTTGAACAGTGTTCGATAAAAGCATCTTTATATTCTTGTACCTGGGAATGAAGTACTCATGAGTAATGAGTTTTCCAGCTGTTCAGCAGTGAGTTGTTGGACAAACACAGCACGGAAATTAATGTCTGCAGTTACACTCTTACTCAGCAGCACTTGACAGCCATGAAAACAGCCATTCATCAAGCACTGGCACTGGAAACGTCTCCCAGTACAAGGCAACAAAACCTCAGCAAGAAAGCCTTGTGCTTTCCCTAAAAGAGACAGTTAACTGTGTGCCAAAAATGCTTCTTTCCATTCGCCTCCACCATTCTTATGGTCCGGCACCATCTTTCTGGACAGAAGGTGCCCAGCCAGGGACTACATTTCCCAGCTCCCTTTGCATAGGTTGGGTCAAGTGATTCCCAGGAGAGGAGTAGGAGTGTTCAGTGTGGAACTGACTCCCATCTCTCCCCACCTGCCAACTCAATGCAGAAGAGACAGTGGAGCCACAGGTTGGAAGAGCCTGAGTCTCAAGTATCTCATAATGAAGTCTCCTACTACCTGGGAATATCCATGGAGGACCATTGACTGGGGGAGAAATAGATTTGTTTAGGAATAACGAACAGATTTTTATTATGTTAAGCTACTGAAATGTTAGAGTATACTCATTATAGCAGCTAGACATCAATATTCATGTATTTTACCAAATGACTATGGGCTATAGAGATAAATAGCCTGGAATCCTTTCACCAGAGAGATTCATTCTAGTGGGATGGACAACCTGAATAGATATACCACCCATAAAAGAGCAGTAGATGACCCACCAAAAACCTAAGTACATCAATTGCCATTAGAGAAATTGCAAGAATTGAAAAAATAAAGTAAAAGATTTCTCAGGGCCGGCTAGATAGCTCAGCGGACTAAAGTGCCTGCTTAGGCAGAGTGCAGCAGTCAGGATTCAATTCCCAGCATGCCGTGCCAACCCCACCCCCAGGACGTGCTGAGATGGCCATTGAGACTGGGCATGGTGGCTCACACCCATAATCCCAGTGCTTACCTGAGAATCACTACGAGTCCCATCTACATAGTGGAGTCCCATCTACATAGTGAGACCCAGAAGATCCTGTAGATCCTGTACTAAAAACACATTTTTTTTTTTTTTTTTTTTTTTTTTTTTTGTCTTTTTGAGACAGGGTCTCACTATGCAGTTCAGGCTGTCCTTAAGCTCACTTTGTAGCTCAGGCTGGTCTCGAACTCACAACAATCCTCCTGCCTCAGCCTCCCGAGTGCTGGGATTACAGGCGTGCGCCACCACGCCCGGCTAAAAACACATTTTAAAAAAAGATTTCCTAAAGGACATCATACCTAGATTATTTCATACATAAATTTTATCAAGCCCATCAATAAAATGATAGAGTTAAACTATTCCAAAAATAAATAATTCCAAAGCATAGAACAAAATAAAAAACTTCTTAATTTATTCTACATGGCTAGAATCACTCTCCTTAATACAAATGCCAGGCAAAATTCTAAAAACACACATACAATGAAATCTCATCTGAAGTATAGCCAATTTAAAAAGTTTACCTGCTATATGACTAGCTAGGTATTTATCCAAGAGAAATTAAAAACACCCACACAGACTTGTACATATATATACAAAGCAATAGCTTTGTAATAGCCAAGACTTTGAAACATAAATGTCCAGCAACAGGTGAATGGATAAACAGATTATAGTATGTCCATCCAGTAGAATATGCTACATGATTTTTAAGAAATGTATTCTTGTCACAATAACATAATCCCAAAATAACTAAGTGAAAGAGCTGGGCATGGTGGCGCATGCCTGTAATCCCAGCACTCAGGAGGCTGAGGCAGGAGGATTGTGAGTTTGAGACCAGCCTGAGCTACAAAGTGAGCTTAAGGCCAGCCTGAACTGCATAGTGAGACCCTGTCTCAAAAAGATAAAATAATAAAACTGAGTGAAAGTTACTGTCTCCTTAAAAAGCAAGTGGTCAGTGGTTGCCTTGGGCCGGAGTGAAAGAAAGAAAGCACAGGGCATGGGAAGCTTTGGGTAATGGCTGTGTCCCCAATCTTGAATGTAGGATGGTTTCACAAGTGCACACATATGTCAAAGTTCATCACATTGTACATGTTAGATATGTGCAATTTGATGTATAGCAAGTATAGACTTGTGAATGTATATTTTAAAAAGGTAGCTAAGCAACCATGTACCAGTGCAGCCTAACCTACCAAATGCCATTATCTGCACTGTCCTTCTGTTGATTAGAGAATGAAATAAAATACTGTAAAAACAGTTATAAGCTCTAAATGCAAAAGTACATTGACACTTATCATAATGACATCATCATCTCTGTTATAGGCACTACAGAAAGATTCCATGTCTTGGCTTTCTGCCACCCTGTTCCAGAAGTTGCAGCCCTAATGTTCACAGACCAGCCTGAGGTATCATAAGACTGAAAAAAAGAGAGAAGGACAGACCTACAATTGCAGAGTGCAGTGTCATGGGGGACTTACGGACAGAAGCATGGTCCTGGGAAGCAGCAAGACCAGTTGTATCCCCAAAGCTCGTGTCACAAAGAGGGACATATTTATAGGTTAGGACAAAAATGACTTCATCCTAGCCGGAATGTACCTGGTTTATTCCAAGACAGTATCAATGTGTCAGGTGCATTCCTGGAGCCAGGATCTGATAATAGAATCCCACAATACAGGTTTTGTCCATTTATGGTTTGCTGAAAACAACCCTGGGGGGGGGAGTTAGATTTATTCTTGAGCAACCAAGGCAGTCATGCCTCGAGATGGCTGTGATCATGCTGAGCCAAATCCATACACAGCCTAAGATTTCGGAGGTGCTTCATTCATTTAACTTCGAAAAAAGTAAACCTAGCAAGTTCACTAGGCATGGTTGGGAGAAGATGCCAACAGCTGGCAAATAAGGGAGAAAGGTATGCTGAGGAATGCCCAGAATATACAACAGTTACTGGGAAACATCCTCTTTGTCTGGATCAATTTTTGTTTGAAGGCAATCCTGGGAGACCCTGAGAACACACATGAGGGGAGTTGGTGACACCTGAGACCCCAAGCTCATTCTCCAGATGGACTAAAACCCCAGAAAGTTTAGTGGAAAGAGAAGGTCCTCTTTCCTGGCTGAAAGGGGGACACAGGGGATACTGCCTGGAATAAAGAGACAGGTGAAGAACTGAAAATGGGAAGAAAAAGGGCAACAAAGGAGGACCTCTCATTCTGAAGAGAAAAAGAAGGATCCTAATTTTCTGGTACATAAACAATTTAAACACTTTTGTGGCATTTTGAAAGGAAAACCTGGGAGAGGGAATGGATATCGGAGGAAGCAGGGGAAAAGAGAGAGAAGGAAGAAAGGGAGGGAGGGAGGAATGGAAGAAGGGAAGATAAAAAAAGAAAGCTAGAATAGTAAATGACACAAGAAAACAGAGTACATAGGTATGTTGGCTTTTAATCCCAAAATTCTGGAAGGTCTGGGGCAGGAGGATCAGAGGTTACCTGATTGGCTCCTGCCACCTTCTCCATAGCCCAGTGAGGTCAGCACTAACATCATTCACCTTAAATGACCAGCCTGAGACATAAACAGGATTTTGTAAACTGCTTCAAAACAAACACCTCTTACTTCCCAGGCGGACCTCACCTAAAAATCTGAGTCATTCATCCTGAGAGTTTAAGAGACCTGAAAAGACTGAGCCCAACACATAGGAGGCAGGGCTGTGAAAGGTTTTGGGCTCCGGGCTCAGAAGTTCAGGGTCAGGCTAGGCAATCAGACCAATGGCTGGCTCATGGGGGTTAGGTACAAGGGCAAGGCTGCGCATATTCTCATATCTGGCCAGCAGAGGGACAGACTGCAGGGGCAGGAGAGCTGCACTCAGCACTTGAAGAGAACTATCGTGAGCTGGGAAAAGAAACGCTGAGATGATTTAGATTTTTGACAGTATAACCTCCAGTCTTTCCTTCCTGCCTTGGCTCAAGATGTAAATATTTCAAAGCTCAGACTAACTTTGGATGAAGTCTTTGGATGGTTGGGAAAAACAGTTTGTCCTTTGGGAAATTTGTGACACAGCACGGCATGGGGTCCAGATCTAAGGTGCTGAGTGCCTTGCGCAAGTCACTGTACCCCCTCTGAGCCTGTTGTCATGAGTGTTAAATTCCATACTCCAGCCAGGCTGGGTGGCTCATGCCGGTAGTTCAAGCACTCTAAGAGGCTGAGGCAAAAGCGTTGTAAGCTGGAGCCCAGCCTGGGCAGTTTAGTGAGAATCAGAAGAAATGGAAGGGTACGGAGACCAAGGCAGCGAGAACAAGACAGCCACAGAAAGGAGGGTTAGGAATGTGGCTCAGTGTGAAGGCTCCAGACTCAGTCAGTCCTCAGGACTAAAAAGAAAGAGAAAACCTCTGTGCATCGCAGGTCAGAGAGAGTAAGTTATACAGGCATTCCTCAGGTTCTTGGCATAAAATCTGTTCTGTCTCCCGCTCCCTGGCCTTACTTGACTCCCAAGTGCTTTTAAGTGGAGATCACAGCGCCCCCTTCAGGTCTCCAGGCGGTGGCAGCAGGGAGCATTTGCTTTCCTCCAGTCCCGCGGGCGTGAAGCCCAGGGGAACTGTCTGGCAGCTAGCTGTCCGCAGAAGGGCTGGGAAAGAACAGCACAGCTTTGTGTCTGCGACGTCCAAAGCTCAAGATGGGATCGCGCATAGGAAGGGCAAAAGGTTTTCAGGCTAGAGAGAGCCAGTCTGGAACGTGCACAATCTATGAGTTTGGGCTCGGTTGGGGCCCGCAGGCTCCTGCTGCTTCAGCCCCGTGTGTTCTTGGTTCTGCCCACCGCAGCCCGTGGGCCCCACCCCACAGAAGCCAGAGCATCTTTCTTAGGCCTCCTCAGTCTGCTTCAGCAGCCCCCACTGATCCTGCTGCCTGGAGCTCCTTTCCCCAAGACTGGCTATGGAGTATTTAGCTTGTGTTGATGCTACTGTGAATGGTACTGTTTTCCTAATTTTCTCAGTGGGTTCATTCCTAGTGTATGAGGCTGAGGCAGGAGGATTGTTGTGAGTTCGAGACCAGCCTGAGCTACAAAGTGAGCTTAAAGCCAGCCTGAACTGCATAGCGAGACCCTGTCTCAAAAAGACAAAAAAAAAAAAAAAAAAAAAAAAAGAATGTTACTGATTTTTTTCTGTTATTAATTTTTGTATCCACTCTTGGCAGGCTAGAAATGGAGAGGCCACAGACCTAATGGAGAACTTCGCCACACTAATCCTCAAATTCCTCCTCATAAAAAAGGACCCAGCCTGCTTTTAAGGGTTTCGGTAAAATCTCTAAGAACTAGTTAAAGGAGTAGCAAAGTTAACACTTAAGAGTTAGGAAGGCTGGGCCCGGGAGTTAGCTCTGTGGCATACGCACATGCCTGGCAATGCAAGGTCCGAATTCAATCCCCAGTAGTGAAGGAAGAAAAAAAAAAAAAAAAAAGAGGAAAGCTACAGAATGCTTTGTTTTCAGTACACGTTTGCAGTACATAATGACTACATTTATCACGGGAGAGTTTACAATGTGTACAACATTCTTCTTTATTCTCTTCCCTCCAAGCGTTCCCTGTTCCCTCCAGCTTTTTCCCCTTCTCATTTATAAAAGCTCTATGTCCATTTTTTCCAATTCTTTATTTATCCCCTCTTCCCTCCTTTTAGCACTTGTTCCCCTGCCCTTTTGAAAAAGATCTCCTCTTCCTAGTACCCTCTTATTTTGTTCTTCATTTATAGTTTGCATTTCTCATATAAGAAAAACCATGTGATATTTAAACTTGTGTGTCCTATTTATGTCATTTAACATTATGGTTCCGAGCTGCATGCACTTACCTACAAATGTCTCAGGTTTAATCTTTATGGCAGAGCAGCACTCCATTGTGTATAAATATCACATTTTTTAACCCATCCAACTACTGGTGGACATTTAGGCCGTTGCCAAGATTGAGCTCTTCTCAATTGTACTACTATGAGCATGGGGAGACATCTTGAAGAGAAATAGCTGACTCAGATAGAATTTCTATTTTTAGTTTTTTGAGAAATTCCATACTGATCTCTAGTGATTGTACTAGCTATGTCCCCACCAATTGCTGTAGGAGAGTTTCTTTTTCCCTGCAGCCTCACCAATGTTTGTTATTATTTGATTTCTTCATAGTAGTCATTCTTTTTAGAATACGAAGGAATTTCAATGTTGTTTTAATTTACATTTCTCTAATAGTCAGTGATATGGAGTGTTTTTCACTTATTTATTGCCCACTTATACTTCTTCCGAGAAGAGTGTTCATTTTGGTTACCCATTTCCTATTGGGTCTTTTATTGGAGAAACAATTTTTTTTTAAATCTCTTTACATATTCTGAGTTTTAGTCCTCTGTTCAAGGAACCACTGGTGAAATTTTTCCCATTCTATGGGCTGTCCCTTCACTCTGTTGGCATTTTCCTTGTCTGTCCAAAGTTTTGTTAATTTGTTATGATCCCATTTGCTGATTCTCAGTATTATTTCTTGTGCCATTGGGATTCTGTTCAGAAAGTCCTTGCCTATTCAAGAGTTCTACCTATTGTATCTTCCAATATATTTAATAAAATATATAACTATTAAGATAGAAAAAAATCTATTTTTTCTATTTTAAATTATATATTTTATAAATTTTGATTTTACTTCAGTATATGATGAGACATATGGATCTAGATTCAGTTTTTTACACGTGTATAGCTATTTTTTCCAGCATTATTTATAAAAGAGGCTATCTTTGTACATTTTTGACCCTTCTGTCAAATATCACATAGCTGATTTTGTCTGAGGTAATCTCTGTTTGCTCTATTTTGTTCCATTGATTCATGTCCGTTTTTATGCCAGTACCATACTGTTTTTGTTATTGTAGCTTTATAATATGGCTTCAAGTCTGATGCCTCCTGCCTTGTCATGTTACCAGAATTGCTTTTGCTATTTTGGGTCTCTTTGGATCCCTATGAATTTTTGGACTATTTTCTCTAGATATGTGAGGAATGTTGTTGGTATTTTGATTCAGATCATGCTAAATCTATATATCAGCTCTGGAAGTATAGACATTTATTTTATTTTATTTTAAAATTCATTTATTTATTACAGTGTCTCACTACACATCACGGATTCTTTTCTTGGGGGGGGGGTCAGCTCAGCCCGCCGTGGGGGGAGGGGCTGGCATGGCAGGTGGTGCTGGGGCTTGAACCGCGGTCCCTGAGAGGCGCTTTAGACCGCTGAGCTATCTTGCCAGCTCCAGTATAGACATTTAGAGTATATTAAGTTCTGCCTATCCAGGAACATGGAATGCATTTCCGTGTGTGTGTGTGTGTGTGTGTGTGTGTGTGTGTGTGTGTGTTTGAGACAAGGGTCTCACTATGCAACTCAGGCTGGCCTTGAGCTCACTTTGTAGCCCAGGTTGGTCTTGAATTCACAACTATCCTGCCTCAGCCTCCCAAATGCCGGGAATCAGGGCTGGTGGTATAGCTCAGTGGACTAAGCGCTTGCTTAGGTAAGTGCAGGAACCAGGGTTCAATTCCTGGTTCCACAAGCCGCAGCGCCGGCCCCGCCTTCGGGTGTTCTGAGCAATCTGGGCGTGGTGGCGCGCGCGCCTGTAATCCCAGCATGTGGGAGGCAAAAAGCAGGAAGATCACTATGGGCTGCAACAAAAAAAAAAAAAAAAAAAATGCTGGGAATTACAGGGGTGCCCCACCAGGCCTGGCCTTATAGAGAAATAGTAATTTTCTGATATCCTCTTCAATCTCCTTTTACAGAGAGATATAATTTTCTTTATAGAAGACTTTCACATCTTTGATTAGATTAATTCCTAAGTATTTAATTTTCTTATTTATTTATTTATTTATTTATTTTTGTCTTTTTGAGACAGGGTCTCAGTATGCAGTTCAGACTGGCCTTTGTAGCTCAGGCTGGTCTCAAACTCACAACAATCCTCCTGCCTCAGCCTCCCGAGTGCTGAGATTACAGGCATGCGCCACCACGCCCGGCTTAGTATTTAATTTTCTTGATACTATTGTGAATAGTTTTTCTAATTTCTTTTTCAGTGGGTTCATTATTAGTGGCTAGGTATGCGGTGATTTTTGTGTGTTGATTTTATATCCTGCTGTATTGCTGAATTTAGTTATTTCTAGTTTTTTCCTTTTTTTTTTTTTTTTTTTTTTTTTTTTTTTTTTTTTTTTTTTTTTTTTTTTTTTTTTTTTTTTTTTTTTTTTTTTTTTTTTCTTTTGTACTGAGGATTGAACTCAGAACCTTGCACTTGCCAGGCAGGCATTTATGCTGGTGAGCTATCTCCTCAGCCCCTTTCCAGTCATTTTGTAGAATGTTCTGAGTTATGTACGTAGAAGATCATGTCGTCTGCAAATGATAACACACTGACTTCTTTCTTTCTCTTGTCTGATTGCTCTGGCTAATGCTTCAAGCTCTATGGTGAACAGGAGAGCCCATACATAAGAAAAAAAAATATAACTATGGCATCCTCAAATTTATAAACCAGGGCTGGAGAGATGGCTCAGAAAAATAAGCGCTTCCCTGGCAAGCACAAGGGATTGAACAAGAGTTCAATCCCAGGTTCCACCAAGGGGGGAAAAAAAAAAGATGAAAGATTTATACAATCTGAAGAGAAACCAGAGTAAAAAAAAAAATTATAAACAAAATTGTAGAAGAGTCTAAGTATGAATATACGTGTGTGCATTCATATGTGTTTGATTAGCTATTTCTAAAAAGAGGATTTAATAGTTAATACTTTTTTCTCTAGCATGTTAGATTAGGATGATTGAATTACCTTGTCAAATCATAAATTTTTCTTTACATTTAAAATTGGAATATATTTATATTATATATTAATGGATACACTGTGTGTTACTATGTTATTTCACAAATTAATCAGAACTTTCTCTCTTATCCCTTTTCCTTCTATGCTAGAAAATATATTTTATTTAGTTAGTTGATCAACTAGTTATTGGAGTACTGGGAGTTAAACCTGGGTCCTTCCCACTAAGCCACATCCCTACACCCTTTTAAACTTTTTTCCTTTCCTTTTTTTTCATTTAATCTTTTATTTATTTGATGGGGGGCTAGTACAACATGGGGTACTGTGGATCAAACCCAGGTCCTTGCACTTGCCAGATGGCTTAGACTGCAGAGCTATCTCTCAACCCACCCTCCTTTTCAACTTTTTTGAGACAGACTCTCACTAAGCTACTAAATTGTCCAGGCTGGGCTTGAACTTGAATCTTTTAGTCTCATCCTCCCTACTAGTGCTAGAAAAATGTTAGCTTATTAATTCTTTTTTCTTACCTCCAACTATCCTATATCCACCCCTAGAAAAACAGGAAAAGTTACAGACATAAATGAGCAAACCCTTGGGATTTCTCAGACTCAAAGAGGCTCATTATGCCCATGAAAAGCAGTTTTATTTCAAAACCCTGTCACACAACACACATACACACACACACATACACACACACACACCAAACAGGAAATGCCAGATTAGACTATTTTGAACACCTGGTGTCCAGGACAGAAAAACAAAATCCACCTAAATTTCCAATCCTGCAAAGGACCACAAGGCCTTAAGATTACATCTGTCTCATCAGTCCTGCTACTAGACAATTATGTGACCCTGGATAAGGACTTTTCCTTCTCTGGGATTCCATTTCCTCCATTACACTGGGAGAGACAGTGCCAATCTCTAAAGCTATTGGGACTGCTAAAGAAGATAATGTGGGTAAAAGCACATTTTCCAGTGTAAAATGCCCCATCAGGCTAAGTAAGGCCAGGGCCAGCGGGATAGCTCAGCAGACTAAGTGCCTGCTTAGGCAAGTTCAGGGACCACTTCCCAGCACCACAGGCCACGGTGGCCCTATCCCCGGGTGTGCCAAGCCGGCCACCATGTCTAGGTGTGGTGGCACGTCCCTGTAATCCCTGTGCTAGGGAGACTGAAAATAGGAGGATCACTACAAGTCCGAGCTGCCTGTACCAAATACAAAAAAAAAAAAAAAAAATTTAAAAAAAAACACCTAAGTAAGGCCAAGAAGAGGGGTTACCAGTCATTACAGGTAGCTGCACCATTTAAAAATTTCACATGAATTTTGCAGGCAGGAGAGAGAGGAATTGGGGGCTTGGAAGTTGGTGGCATTTTCCTTCATCCTGAAAATATCAGAACACAAAAAGCAGGCTAGAGGCTGTTGTGCAGTCATGCTTTTGTATCTGGATGAGAGTATTCTTTAGAACAGTGGGTGTGGATCACATGCGGTATCAGAACCTGGCCTGGTGCTGTTCCCAGTTGTTTTGAGACCTGCCAGTAGGATCTTATTTCCTCAATGCGGGCATCAGGCTCAGCGTACAGGAAGGAGGAGCAACAAGGGAGCCTCTTGCTTCTGCCCTTGGATCCTTCCCAGGGTCCCTTGGCAGGCAAAGGCTGGCTGGCCAAACCCTCTTAGGGAAACCAGGGGCACAACGCAGGAAGTATCTATAGGAAAGAGGTAGGGCCTGGGCCCCCAAGAGACCCCAAACCCACTCCTAATCAGCTACAAGGCATTAGGCAAGTCATTGCAGTGCCATGGACTTTCCTTTCTGTAAGATGATAGAGCTACAGTAGAATGGGGTTTTTCTGACTCCACAACTGTGGTCATTCTGTGCTGGCAGGACAGGCAGCGGAGCTCCAACAGAGGCTCATTGAGAGCCAGGCCAGGAGCCTCTGGAATTCCCCCCAGCCTCGGCCAGGGACAGAGAGCTCTCTCCCTCTGGTTCTTGACCTCAGACAACTCCCACCCCATGCTCCTAACCACAGAGGAAATCTGTGAATTCATTTTCCCTTCTCTCAGAAGGAGAAGGGAAGATGAGAGCAGGGGCTACGGGGCCATGCAGCTTAAAGACATGGGGGAGCCTGGGGCAAACTCAGCAGAGGTTATTCTGTAAGACCAGGATAGAAGACACAAACCCTGGAATCAGACAAAACACATTTTATTCAGATAAGCATTAAGGAACCACTACTGAACTACCGAAGAAGGCACACCGGTCCTTTCTCCCCTCCTACCCCCACTCGTAACAAGGAGTCTCTCTCGACCTTTGCAGAACACCATCAAGTTGGGCTAGAACCTTGGGTGACCAGACTTCTGGTGTCAAGGAAGGAGCCAAAAGTTCTGGATCCTATGAGGTGGCCATAGCAGTGTCACAGGCCCGTGAGAGGGAGGATGTGCATGGCTATAATCTCATCCATCCTTCTCATATCTGGCAGAGGGCCTGCTAAGCTGCTGGAAACCAAACAGGAAAGCACATCTGGAAGAGCTAGTGCGCTCCAGAATGCTCTAGGCAAGTCTAGCAGATTAAGGCACCGTGAATATCAAAATGTCTGCTCCTGAATAAGGACTCTGACCTGGCCAGAGACTCAGGGCGAGGGGACCAAGAGACAGATGGGGAGGGGGTGTGGAGCTGAAGATGCAACTTAGGTGCTGACCTATAAAAGGCAAGGGAAAAAAGGCTGGAAATAAAACCCATTTCTAAGGGTACAGGAGAGCAGAGCTCCATTCCAGGTACCTGGAACCTTGTGCCCAAATCACAGCACCACAGGAATCAGGAATTCTCTTGGACTGAGGCTAAATGAATCTTCCATTGAATGGAGTAGAAAGAGTCTGCTAGGCAGAGGTCACTACCTCTCCAGGCTGCCCCAGTTGCCAGTAAAGACACTGAAACTTTCAGCCGGGCCCAAGCCAGGATGGTGTTGCCAGCCAGGGCAGTGGACCCTGAGGGAAGCCAGCTTGACCCTGGAAATCTCCGAGGCCTCAGCAACATGGAAGCCTGAAAGAGAAGAATGAAAGTCACCGGGCTTCCATGGCACCTAGTGTCCCAGCAAGGCCTGCCCCAGGGTCTGGCTGAGACCCTCTCTGTTCAGACGTGAGGGAACAGTAACTCTTTCTAGAGCACGGTACCAAGGCCCAGCCTACCAAGATCTAAAAGGACTGGGGACTGTGGGCTCAGTGTTCAGAGACTTGCCAAAGGAGACCAAAATATAACAAAAATAATGTCTACATTTTCAGTTTTGCAAGATTAAAAAAGTTCAAGAAACAGAAGGGGTGATAGCTGCACAACAGTGTGAATGTACTTAATGCCGCTGAACTGCATGGCTAAAACTGGTCAAAATGATACATTTCATGTTACATACATTTTATCCCAATTTAGAAAAAAAAAAATGTGCAAAGTAATCCCAGGGTACTTAAGCATGGCTGTTTCACTGAGCCACACCCTCCACTGCAGGAAAAAATGTCTCAATTAGCCATAGCAAACATGTACTGACTTCCTACCATATATAGTATAGCCTGGTGCTAAAAACACCAGGCTGTCAGGGTTCAAATCTGAGGTTCACTGTTCATTAGCCATGAAATCTTGGGCAAGGTAATTTAACCTCACTGGGGCTCATTTTTCTCATGTAGAAAATGCAAATCTATCACAAAATCTATCTATCTAAAATCTATCACAACGGTATTCTTGAGAGCATATGCGAAGACATGTAAAACACTTGGCAGTTGCAGCGCACAGGAAGCCTGTGTTAAGTGCCATGCGAAACTTACACCCCTATTCCGCACTCCCCTCCCAAAGATTAGCTTCATAGCCAGAACAGGAAAGCTCAACACTTCACAAGTAAATTTTAAAAATAAGCTCCAGGGGCTAGGAGTGTGCCTCAGTGGTAGAGCACTTTTCTAGTAGCACGAGGCTCTGGGTTCAATCCCTGCAAGGAGTCTCCTCTATTATGGTTTATAATCCAGAGCAAGTTGAGCATTTTCAAAGAGCAGATGGACCTTTGAAGGATTTAGCAAAAAGGATGAATTTCACAACTCTGTGGGCATTGTGGGTACTGTCACATTGCCAACTTCTCGGAATAAAACCTTTGGAACTTTTTGAAAAGGAGTCACTGTGCTTTTTATTCAAAGATCCACACCTCCTTCCAGAAAACAAAACAAAATCTTACCTTAGAGGCAGGCTGGCTGTTCACCCTGGCTCCTGAGATTTATCTTCTCTTTGGTGAGCAGGGTGCACTGTGCCAGCGGCTCATAGTCAAGGCCAGGCTCTCCCACAGGTGAAGTCCTTCCAACTGGGACACCATCTGGACAACCTTGGCTTCATTTCTCCAACAACAAAAAGGGATGCTTGAGTTCCCCAGTTCCCAGGTCTTTGGCTGGCAAGAGGCAGCAAGCTCCTTCCTCACTGGCCTGGGTCTTCCTGTTAGACAAATTCCCTTGGAAAGACTTTCCAAAATCCTCAACAGGTCAGACTGCAGGAACAAACAGGAACTGGGATGCACAGAGACACCTGGAACCTTGAGGTGGGAAACACTGATCAGGGCCCAGATACATAAATACAGTAAACTAAATCACTGTGCTTGGACCTCTGGGGCCCGGACCTTAAGAGTCTGCTATGCTTTTTTTTTTTTCTTTTTGAGACAAGGTCTCACTATGCAGTTCAGGCTGGCCGTAAGCTCACTTTGTAGCGCAGGCTGGTCTTGAACTCACAACAATCCTCCTGCCTCAGCCTCCCGAGTTCTGGAATTACAGGCGTGCGCCACCACATCCGGCTAGAGTCTGCTATGCTAATAAACATCACCACTTTCCAAGAGGGGGTGACAGTACCACTGACAAACCCACTGGGCTTCCAATGTCTTTTAGGTGGAAACAGCTCATGGGTCAGGCTCCAGGAACACCTACTGCTTTCCTGTAAACAGTGCTGCTGCGCAGACCAAGGTCTCATCTTAAATCAGCTGTTCGCAAAAATTGAGTCCCTATCTGGAGAAAAAAAAAAAAAAAAAGCAGGGGGATGGGCCTCACCCTAACTGTTCCATGATGGTGTTGTGGGATCCCTACTGCAAACATATTGAGGGCTGTGGTGGAGTTGAAGTCTGGGGGCGGAGAGGATGTTATTGTGAGACCAGGGATATTATTGTGATTAGGACTGGCTTGTAAGAAGCACAAGGACAGAGGTGGAGGAGGAGGCGAAAGAAGACCCCAGAAACGCAAGAGTGCAGCCCCTGGGCTTTCCCATCCATCTTTGCCTCCGAGGACTGGCCTTACCCCAAAACCTCGGAACACCCAGCAACGGCACAGAGGTGTTATGGAAGGTCCCAACACAATCCCAAACTAAACCCAAACTCGACAGCCACCCCAGGACGAGCCAAGGCCTGCCCTCAGCTCTTCCACAGCTGCCTGCCCGCATTTTGCAGCACCCGAGGCTGAAGAGGCCCGGGAAGGGTGCTCTTCCGACCGCAGGATGGGAGGGAGGAGGGCGGTGGCAGGGCCCTGCTACTGGTTCCAACTCGGGAGCCTCCCCGGATCTACGCGGCGCCTGGCCACGTCTTGCTCTCAGCAGGAAAGGAGAAGAACCGCTAAGTTCTGCCAGGGGGTGGGGGCAGCCGGTCTGCGCTCATGCGTCCGCCGCTCGGTCGCTGCGCAGTCCCCGGAGACCCACAGAGCCTCTCGCGACGTCGGGACCCAGGGCGCGGCGCTGCGGTCCGCGGGGACCGCTGGTCTGGGGTCGCGGACGCGGGTGGCAGAGGACACAAGGGGCAGGGGCGGAGGACAGGGCGCGCCGGGCTGGCGTCAGAGAAGGCCGGAGGGTCTCGTGCGCCGATGCCGATCCGGCCGAGTGCGCGCCAAAGGCCTCACGCCACCTCCTGCTTGCCCTGGTAGCGACGGCAGCAGCCGTAGAAGGCTGAGAGCAGGTAGAGGCCGAGGCACAGGCCCCCGCAGACGGCGGCCGCCAGGAAGGCGTGGTAGGCGCAGGGCAGCGGGTAATCCTTGAGGTTGCAGTAGCTGTGGCGCTGCGTCTGGTCGATCATGATGCCCGTCGCGGCGCCGTACAGCGCGGCCGCCAGCAGGTCGTGGGCCACGTTGACCACGAGCCAGCGCGAGCCCAGCACCGGGACCAGCTCGTGTTTGCCCAGCAGTGTGAGGAAGTAGAGGCCCAGGGTCAGCAGCCAGAAGAGCACGGACACGAAGAGCGCGAAGTGCACGGGGCCCTGGTACTTGCTGGTGGCGATGGTGACCCAGAAGGCGGCGCCGGCCAGCAGCTGCAGGACCCGCAACACGCCCAGCGGGCCGCGCAGGAAGGGCCGCTGCAGGCTCACCGCACCGCGGGCCGGGCGCGCCTGGGGCGGCGGCTCGCGCGGGGGCGGCGGGAGCATGGCCCCCGGGCGCGGCGACGGCGGCGCCCCGAGCAGCGGAATGGCGGCGCCTGGCTGCACGCGGGCGGCCTGGCGAGGTCCCCCTGCGCCCGCCGCGGCCTGCACCTGGCTCCCTCTGGTCCTTTCTTCGGCTTCTCCAGCCGTCCCCAACTCTTTCTCTGCGCTCCGGTCCTCTCTCCCTCTCTCCACCCCTCCTGCCCGCCCTTTCCCCTTCCCCTCCGCGGTCTCCACCCCCGCTCCCTCCTCCTGGCTTCCTGGTGTCTCTCTTTCCTGGCTCCCCCTTTCTCCCCCTGGCGCCCCCCCTTCCTCAGCGTGCCTGTCCCTCCTCGGATTCCTTCATCCCCGGGGTAGGTCGGAGGACGCCGCACCCTTTAGCTCGGCCCGCCCAAGCTGCTGCGCCCAGCTTGGCAC
Organism: Ctenomys sociabilis; assembly: GCA_004027165.1. NCBI lineage: Eukaryota > Metazoa > Chordata > Mammalia > Rodentia > Ctenomyidae > Ctenomys > Ctenomys sociabilis. The sequence continues at coordinate 17,870 of PVKA01022444.1, read as the reverse complement.
ATCTGGGTCGGCTCCTACACGTTCTGCTTGCTCCCCCTGCTTGGCTTCGAGAGGGAGGCCCGCTGCGTGCGCGCTCCCCCAGCCTCAGGCTGGGCCCCCTTCTTTCCCCTTTCTCCTGTTTTTGCCCCAGTTGAGGCTCCTGCCTCTACCTGGGCAAGGAGAACAGTATTGGTCCTGGACTGCCTGTGCCCTCCGCAAACTCATCCGGTCCTACTGAGGGCTCAGACTCTCAGATTCACCATTGAGTTCCCAGTCTCACCAAAGGACAGTGAGTCACCGGAGGATCCACTACCCCACCCACAGGACACAGAACATGACAAACCCACCCTTTTATCCAGCCCCATGCTGGCCATCTTCTCGTCTTGCCTACATTAAAAATGTGCCAACTATCATGGCCAGGACACAAACCCAGCCTCAGAAATAACAAGTCCTGTGTGTTTAACTAATCTGCCAAACTGCCTGTAATGAGTTCAGTGCTGGGACTTAGATTATTAGTACCCGCACTGGGGCTATGTGTGGTCCCTCTTCGGCCTCAGAATAGCACAAGAGAAAGAAAATTAATTCTCTCACTCTTGTAACAGCAAGCCAAAGTTTGCAGGGGCTGGGTTTCCTGGAACTAGTGGTTATTGCTGTCTCTTGTCATCCCGTCTGGTCCAATCTTTTGTTCTGTTCTATTTTGTTTCAGACAGTCTTTTACTTAGTCCAGGATGACCTCCAACCTATAGTGATCCTCCTGCCTTGGCCTCCCCGATGCTCGGTTAGCCAGATCCAACCTTTGTGAGTTTCCACAACCTTCTGAAACAGATTGGGGTATTCATTACACCACTTTCCTCACTGACCACAGATAGAGTTTGGTCTCTTCCAGGTGGCATATTTCACAATCTGTCCTGAACCAACTTCCAACTGCCCAGTTTTCCGCTGCTTTCATTGCATTCCATTTCTTTTCCTTACAGATGCCAACTCCACCAATCCTCTTAAATTCTCCAAATAAGCTCAGAATACACGTCATTCTTAGACCCAACTAGGCGGGAAAACTGCCACTCCTTCAGTGTCCTGGTTAAATGCTGCCAGCTTGAGTCTAGGACACTCCTCCCCCAAACTCCAGCTTTTAATTACTTGCTTGCCTACGCTTTCTTTGGATTTATTTATTTGTTTATTTATTTGGTACAGGGTCTTGCTGTGGAGCTCCTCCCCAGCACTGGGATTACAAATATGCACCACCATGCCCAGTCTCGGTAGCCGGCTCAGTATGTGGTACAAGGGATCAAACTCAGGTCCTTGTGCTTGCCAGGCAGGTGCTTAGACTGCCAAACTATGTCCCCGGGCCCTAGGCCTCCTTTTGGACCATCTTGCTGCGGTAGTTCTGGGACTGCTACATGATAATCATCTGTTATTGTGTCTACGCCATCTTTGCCCGAAACAAATACACAGAAGACACCTCCCCTGCGCTCCACAAATATAAGCTTAGTAGATATCTGAGTGGCTGCAAGAACACCAGTGAAACTGAGAGGGCCCCCTCTTACCCCAAGGACCATCCCTGCCCTGGGTCTGCCACTGACCTATGCTGCTGAGCTAGTCCATCTCCCAGTCATTAAGATGAATGCACCAGCTCCTGGCCTGAGCTTGAGACAGCCCTGGATGCCTATTCTGATGAACAAGTGGTGATGTTTAACCCCACATCTGCGTAAGATGGTGTGGCATGATACACGCTCTGCAGTCAGACTGCTTGGATATGCACTGTGGCTTCCCTGCACCTGCCAGGACTGGGAGGGAGGGGCTGCTTAACCTCTTCAAGCCTCAGTTTATTCATCTGTAATTTTTTTTTAGTTCAACACATATATATTGAGATTGAGCATTTACTAAGTCCATGGGACCATTTTAGGAGCTAAAAATACCATATATATATATATATATATATATATATATATATATATATATATATGACTTCTATTCATTGAATGCCTACTGTATACTAGGCACTGTAACAAGCACTTTATATTCATTGTTCTACTTGGTGTTTACACCAGTTCTATAAAATATTTGTACTGGGGATTGAACTCAGGCCCTTGTGCTTTCCAGGGAAGCATTTATTCCACTGAGCCATCTCTCCAGCCCCCAAAGCTACAATTTTTATTGAAATGAAATTCATACAAACCCACCACTTTGAAGTCCACATTAGTGGTTTCCAGCACACTTACAATGTTGGGTGGCCATCCCTCATCCATCTCATTCCAGTGTGTTTAAATTCCCTCACAATGAGCTGCGTACCTTCCGACAGGCACTTCCCATTCTTTCCTGCTCTCTTACCCTTGTTGACTATTGTCTTTTTCTATCAGTTTGCTTGTCTGGACATCTTATGTAAATACACTCATATAATACTTGCCCTTAAAGATAACAATTAACAATTTTATTGAGATATAATTGACATTTATATAATTCACACAGAGTCCACACTTCCACAATTTTTACTATATTCAGTTACATGAAATCACTCTAGTCAGTTTTAGAATATTTCCGTCCCCCAAAAGAAACCCTTTACCTTCAGCTTTACCACCTTGTCTCTCTGCTGTTCTCTAGCCCTAAGCAACCAATAATCTACATTTCATCTTCATAAACAGAAATGCCTATTCTAGACATTTTGTATAAACTGTCACACATTGTGCTTGGAATTCTTGGTATTCTCCTGACTCAGCCTCTAGAGAAACTGAGATTACATGTGTGCATCACCACGCCCGTCTTCTGGCATTTTTATCATCGCCATCCTAGGATGTATAGAATAGTATCTGCAGGTTGGATTTTCATTTTCCTAATAGTTAATGCTGCTGAACATCCTGGAATGTATTTATTGGCTATTTATTATTTATATATCTTCTTGGAATAAACATCTAGCTCTGATTCACCCATAGGGAAAGCAAGGCATATAGGCTTGGAAGAACTGACCATGTTCACAGACTTGCAGGACCATTTATACAGGAGACTGACTCCACACCCACCTTCCAAGCACTTTTAGGTGTTTCCCACATTTTTTTTTCTCACACAAACCTAGAAAGGCTAAAATTCTCACCTAAAGAAATTCAATTTTTGTGGTGGCTAATCTTGATTATCAACTTGACTGGCTCGAGAAGCACTTCCTGGTTGGGGGTGTCTCTGGCCATGGCTCTTTCCTCTCTGGCTCTGCTTCCCAGATGCCATTGGGGGAGGGGTGCCTTTCTGCCATCACATTTCCCCCCAGGATGTTTCTGCATTTCAGCTAGTTAACTACGGACTAAAACCTCTGACCCTGTGAGCCAATATAAGCCTCTCCCCCTTTAGGCTGTTGTGCGTCAGGTGTATAGTCACAGCAGTGGAACCCTGATTAACCTGATAGTAAGTGTGGTGTTGGGACTTGTACTAGGTCTTTGGATCCCTATTTCAGGGCTTTTCCTTTAGCATCCCTTATATATAGTCTTGAGGAACACTCTCATTCTCCACTGGATGCTGATTTTCCCTAGAGCTGAGGGTCCGATGGGTAGCTAGGGACTGCAATTGAATACTAGACTGATGACAAGAATTGTTTGTTTGAGACAGGGTCCCACTGGCCTTGAATTTATTGCATAGCCCAGGCTGTCCTGAAACTTGCGGCAACCCACCTGTCTCAGCCTCCCCAGTACTGGGCCTACAGGCAGGCATCACTACTCCTAGCTGGTGATGACAGGATTTCTGTGAGCAGGAAACCTAAGGGAACAAACATTAAGACAATCCTTTCCATTTGTAAAAAAAAATGGGAACCGGGCGTGGTGGCGCATGCCTGTAATCCCAGCACTAGGGAGGCTGAGGCAGGAGGATTGTTGTGAGTTCGAGACCAGCCTGAGCTACAAAGTGAGCTTAAGGCCAGCCTGAACTGCACAGTGAGACCCTGTCTCAAAAAAAAAAAAAAAAAGACAAAAAAAAAAAAAAATGGCAGCCGGCTGAGTGAAGGTCAGGGCGCCACCTGGTGGGCATAAACTTTCAGTTTCAGGAACCAAGTCATTCCTTGCAAGGAAGATGTCTGTAGTGACTTTGGAACATTATTTTTAGCCTCTGGAATCCTGAAACCATTCGAAGGGCGGTGGAGCAGACTCTGGAAAAGCACAAACATGCAGGAAGATTTTTTTTTACAGTTTTTTTGTACAGGGGCTCACTATGCACCCCACATTCATAGTGATCCTCCTGCTTTCCGCTTCCCTAGTGCTGGGATTGCAGGCGCTCGCAACTAGGCCCAGGACTCCATCGCTGGCTCAATGCACCTGAAGGCGGGGCCAGCGCGGCATGTGGAACCAGGGATTGAACCCTGGTCCCTGCGCTTACCTAAGAAAGTGCTTAGTCCGCTGAGCTATACCGCCGGCCCTAGGAAGATTTTGATTATGTCCAACTCAGCAAATCTGGTCTAAGCAGCTGCCAGATGCGGCAAGCAGAAATGAAGAGGACCCTGGTTTGTGTGTGGGCGTGCTGCAGAAGTGGAGGGTTGCTATGGGCAAAATGAACCACTGATGACAGTTACAAGGAAACCAAGAAAAAGGAAGGGAGACAGCACTGTGAGGGAAGAACTAGTGAAGTCATTAAACACAGGTGACATCTGTGGGTGCCTAGAATGAAGACAGACACTGAGACAGCTGCTGCTGGGAGCAGCGACCCCCAGTGCCATTGCTGGGCATGCCAAGGATGCAAGGCTTGATGGCTCTTTGCCCAATCATTCCTCAAGGTTGTGTCTGCAGCGAGCAACCTTCAGAGCTGAGGGGAGGTCTTCCTGTGGAGACCAGGGCTGCTTACAACAGAGTGGTGGTGGTGGGAGCAGCAGTGGGACCCTCATGTTCAGGGCTCTCAGCGAGGTCACAATGTATGTGCAGTGTCCCCCTGGGCCTCTTCATGTCATGTCACCCTGTGAGGGCTGAAGACGGGAACAGACATCACTACAGTGCTTGTGTTGTTTTGTCTCTGACTTGGGAACCCCGTGTTAGTACAGGCACCTATGAAACAGCACTAGGCTGACTTATTCCCTTGTCAGTGGAGTGAAATCCTAGTCCCTACAGTTCTAAAGAGAGGGAACAATGCAAACAAGAGCATATCCTACATTGTTCAGGGGACAAGGATGTTAGGGTTTGTATCTAGTTGTCCCCCCCCCCCAAAGCCTCATGCAGTCACAGGGGGGACTTTCTAGAGGTTGTGATTAATTCATAAACCAGTGCTGGGATTATGCGTGGAAGTGCTAGACACTCCCTGGGGTGGATAGCCTGAATGCAGAATTAGAAGGGCGAGAGGCTTGCTCGCTACTGTTGCTGCTGCTCCTGTTTTTTTGCTTTTGCTATTTTTCTGTTTTCTGCTGCCAAGCACTACTGCCCTCTGCCACTCTTTCTTAGAACTAGCCAAGTATGGACCTCCACAAACTGTAACCTAAATGAACTTCCTTCCTTAATTCTGGGTGCCAAGTATTTTGTCCCAGCAATGAGAGAAAGGTAACTGAGACAAGGGTAGCGTTGGCTGATTGTCCAAGCCCCAGGGCAGTGACTCTCAGTACAGCCAGAGAGGAAAGCCAGAAGCACATGGCAGGGGGCACACATTGCTCTCGCAGAGACCCCATGACCAGCTCTGACTGCTCAGGGGCTCTGCTCTGTCTTCAGTCTACAGGCTGGTACACAAGTACAGGGTCATGGACTTGGTTCCCATTTGTTTAATACCCAGTATATATCAGGCCACAGGCTGGCACTCCACAGGAGTCAGCTGACCAGAGAGTACAGCAAGGAAGCAAGTGGGAACAGAGACTTGCAGAAATCTGCCTTGGATCTTATAGTTAAATTACTAGATCTACTAGAGACCTGGCAGTGCGCTGCATTGTATGCCTGAAATGAACCATTATCCTGGGTTTCTCATTTTACAGAGAAGGTAACCAAGGCCCAGAAAGGGCACATGACTTGCTCCTGGTCACACAGGTGGTAGATGCTGGCAGTGCTGAGTTAGAAATTAGGTCTCTTGCATGGCGGCTTCCTGTGGGTTATCCCAGCACTAGGGAAGCTGAAGCAGGAGGATCGCTATGAGTTTGAGGCCAACCTGGGCTACATAGAGTGTTCCTGTCTCAAAAATAAAAGAGCTTAGGTCTCCTGGCTCACAATTTACTGCTCCTGACTCTGTGACACAGTACCCACGCAGCTGCTGGGCAGGGCACTTTGCAGAGAAGCACTGTGGAGTCAGCCTGGTGACACACATCCCTGGGCTGTGTGGCTCCCTCCTCCAGCCTTGTTACCAGGGTGACTCCTACTACATTGTGGGAACAAGGCTATTCAGGGAGTGTGTGAGCACCCATTTGGGAGCTGCTGCATAGGAACCTGGGTGGCTGTAGGAATAATGGCTTCAGGCCCAAGGAGTCCCTGGGCCAGGAAGCAGCCTGGACTCTGGGCAGTTTCTGGCACTCAGGGGCCATAGGCCACATCTGGGCTTGAGCAAGTAATGATAGCATTTGACTAACAAAACTCCACACCCCACCCTCTAAGAAATCAGGCCTGGCCAGGTCAGGAGCCACAGGTTTCCTCTAAAACTAACTTGTGCCTCTGACTCTAGACAATTAGAGAAGGCCCAGGAGGTGCTAAAGGTGCTGCCTGCTGAACCTGGGATGAGTCTCCCCTGGAACATCTGTTGAGGGGAAGAGAGGATGGAATCCTCAACCAAGATGGACAGGAATCACTGCCAAGGGGGACAAAAACGGAAGGAGCTTGGTAGGAATACCTAGCACTCACTGATCTCTAACTGCTGCCACACACGGTGCCCACTGCTTTGTGCTTTGTCTCATTTACCCTCCACATTAGCCCTGTGAAGTAGGGGCTGTGAAAACCACCCCCATTTTAAAATGAGAAAACTGAAGCACCAAAAGAGTGTGTGAATTATCCAAACACCACACACATCTAGTGGAGATAGAAATGGAATTCAAATTTTTTGTTTCCAAATGCAGCTTTGTAATCACGGCATATATCTGGGACCTCATGGTTGGTCCAGGAAGAGACAAAACATCAAAGGCCTGCCTTCTGTTCATTGGGCCTATCAAAATCCTTTGCCTGGAATTTTGCCAGGAGTTTAATTCCCCAGTAGGCTGGTGCTCAGGGAGCCAAACCCAGCACATGAGGCAAATCCATGGGGAGTAGCAATTTTGAGCTGTCAGAAGAAGCTGTCAGAGGAAGAGCAAGTGTTAACCAAGATTCTCCAGAGAATCAGATCCAAGAAAATGAAGAAAAAGAAAAATGGAGAAGGAAAGGGAAGCAGGAGGGGGAGAAGGAAAGAGAGAGGAAAAGATGGAGGGTAGGAGAGAAAGAGAAAGAGAGAGGAGAGGAATTAGCTCATGAAATTATGGAGGCTTATAAGTCTCAGCATCTTCCCCTCCCCCATGGCTTTTTGAAACAGAGTCTCATTATCTATGTGGTTCAGGCTGGCCTTGAGCTCACTTTATAGCCCACAGGCTGGTCTCAAGCTTGCAGCAATCCTCCTACCTCAGCCTCCTGAGTGCCGGGATTGCAGGCCCGGGCCTCCACTCTGGGCAAGTCCCAACCCACCAGTGCTTGGTGGGCTTAAGACCCAGAACTGCCAGTGTTTCAGTATAAGTCTGAAAGCAAGAAAAACTTCCTATCCAGCCCAAAGGCATCATGCAGAAGTTCCCTCTTCCTTATAGGAAGATCAAGCTTTTTGTTCCACTCAGGACTTCAAGGAGCTGGATGAGGCCTACCCGCACTGGGGAAAGCCACATACTCTACTGTTCTACTCCTTCTTGTGTTCATCTCCTCAAACCACACAACCAGCATTTAAGTCTGTTTCCTGTTTCTGGAACAGAATACTTGAGACTGAGTAATTGATAAAGAAGAAAGTTTATTTTGGCTCTTGTAGTGTCTGAAGCCTGGGAAGTCCCGGACTGAGCAGCCACATCTGCTGAGGGCCTTGTCGCTTTCAACTCATGGCAGAAAAACAGAAGGGGAAGCAGCTATGTGAGAAAGAGGCAGCCTCACTTAACAATCTACTCTCACAGTAACAAATCCAGTACTTGAGAATGAGCACTAATGCCAGCAAGAAAGGCGCTCTTCCAGCTTAACATCCTAATCACCAGTGACAGGCCAACCTCCAGGCTCACAGGGGCCACCAGGGGCAACTTCAATAGTAGATTTGGAGGAGAAAAATGAAAGTACCCAAAATACCTGTGCACTCCAATGCATGGTCAAATTCACACATAAATTGCCTTCCAGACTGACATGCTGAGATGAGATAGCGACAGGCAACAACAGAGTCCAGTCATTCAACAGGACTTCATTTCTATGCACAAAGCACAACTTTATAGTCAGTCCCCTCCTTACTTCTGCGCTTGAGATAAATTATGCACATTCCCATGCCTTGCAATGGCCCAGTAGGAATTGGAGCCAAATTACCAGGAACTGCATCTGAGTTCCACTCTAGTGCACAATCTTTGCCTCTCCTCCCATCTAGATGTTAGGCCCATGACCCCTTCCTGTGTTTCTGGACAGGCTTGCGACTCCTAGAATAAGAAACAACACTTTCAGGCTCATGAGATAGCTCAGTGGACTAAAGCACCTGCTTAGGCAAGCTTAGGCAAGCACAGGGACCATGGTTCAATCCCCAGCACCACATGCCATGCCTGGCCCCACCCCCAGTGTGGGTTGAGCCAGCCAGAATCCCGGCGTAGTGGTGCACACCTGTAATCCCAGTGCTGGGGAGGCTAAAAGCGTGAGGATCATCACAAGTCCAAGTTGCATAGTGAGACCCTACAACAACCAAATACATTTTTAAAAAAGAAACAACACTTAACAACTTCTAGGTTATGACAAAAAGGCAGCACAGCTCTTCTTTGCTAAAATATCATGAGTTACCACCATAGAAGTTGGCCTACTCTGCAGCCACCAGCTCACGTTGAAAAAACAATGAATCGCTGTAATCAATAGTTCAATCCTTTTCCAGTCCAGACCCCAGATGTAGAAGAAATGTACTTTCAAATTCCAGCCCCAATGCACTGAGGAGATAGTTCAGTGGTCTAAGTGCCTGCCTGGCAAGTGCAAGGACCTGGGTTCAATCTCCACCACCACAATACTGTTCCAACCCCGGAACCCCAGGTATGCCGTGCAGGACCCCAAATCAGGTAGCACATGCCTGTAATCCCAGTGCTGGGGAGATTGAGATAAGAGGATCACTATGAGTCTGAGGTGCATAGCGAGAGCCTGTGCCAAATAAATACATTTTTAAAAATAAAATAAAATTCCAGCCCCAACCTGTTAAATCACTCTCAGCCCTCCAAACTTTGCAGCTTGAGTCCGGACACCTAGGAATGGAAACAGGCCACACCTGCTGTGCTGGCCCAATAATTATGCATTTGTCATGGCTTCCACTTTTTCTCTATTTTATGATGCCTTGATCTCCTGGGGGCTTGTAGACCAGGGATGGGATGACCTGTCCCAGGATTAGTTGATTCTTAGAGAAATCGAGTGCCACTGAAGGAGCCTGGAACCAAGAGACCACGCACTCCAGGAGTCTGGCTTACAGGAGCCAGCCCCAGCCTGCTACAAGCTGGACAGAAGAGCACAGATCCCAGGAGACGACCTCTTTCTCCTACTATGTCTCCTAGCCCTTTCTGCTGACAGAGCTCGGTATTGTTGGCCTAAAAAGAAAAATATTTACAGGACTGTCTCCATTATTCTGGAGCACAATGAAGGATTGATTTACTGCTGAGAGGTGATAAATTGGAAACTGGCACATCAAGCCCTCTGGAGACTCGGCTTCCATATACACCCTTCTACATGCATTTCATCTTCCACATGACAACAAAACAACTATATTTCCACCCAAAGAAGTACAATTGGCTTACAAGTTAAGAGAGCCTGCCTCTGTCTCCAAAAGGAAGAGCTACACAATCTCAACAGCCATTGTACACCACATAAAGCACTTGCATAATATGGATAAAGCTCTGGGTTAATTCAACCTCAGCTTGACCAAACCCTGAAAAGCACACTGTCATCACTTCATAGAATATTCTGTTACCTAAGCACTTTCAACAACTTACATATATAAAAAAATAATAAGAAAGATAAAAAGTTTACAGTGATCTGAATGTGCCCCCATTATGTATTGATTTCCTAACTTCTACGGTATTAGGACATGAGGTTTGGAGGGGAGGTACTTAGGTCATCAGGGCAAACATTTTCTGAATTGTATAAGTGCTGGTATAAAACAGGTTCCAAGCTGGGTGTGCTGATGTTTACTTATTTTTTTGTTTGTTTGTTTTTATGTATTTTAGTACAGGGTCTCACTATACAGATTGGACTCAGAGTGATCCTCCTGTCTTCAGCCTCCAGAGCACTAGCATTACAGGGGTGCACCACCATACCAGGCTCAGTTGCCATCACAGTGCTCCTGGGGTAGGGCCAGCACAGCATGTGATGCCAGGATGGAGCCCATCCCCATGTTATGCCTAAGCAGGCGCTTTAGTCCGCTGAGCTATCTGGCCGGCCCCTGATATCTACTTGTAATCTCAGCATTCCAAGAGGTTCAGAGAGGAGGAGAGACTCCAGCCTTCCGCTGAGTCAAGGCATAAAAAGATCCCTTCCATGTACCAGGAAATCAGGGCAGCACCACACGACATATACGCCAGGGTCCTTGATCCTAGACTTCCTAGCCTCCAGAACTGTGAGAAATAAATTTCTGTTATTTAAAAGCTACCCAAATATTTTGTTAGAGCAGTCCAGACAGACTGAGAAACTTAGCCTGTACAAAAACCCCATCCATACATAACAGTATGCTTACACAAACAGCGAGAAAACAAGTCCAGGCTGGTAGTTGGTCACAAGGCTGTAGCTTATATCCACAGCTTCTTTCTTGCATTACTTATTCCATTTTCTTCCTAGTCCTAGCCCAACCTTAGTTGGGCCAAAACCTCAGTTGGTCAGGGTTGTTTTGTTTTTGTTTTTGTTTTAACCTATTCAGTAGCTGTGTCTCTTTCAGGATGCTGTAGTCTCTGTTAACCCTTCCTACTCAGCTCAGGCTGCTCCTGGGGACTGCAGCAGATCCTGTTTCCCAACAGTCTTCTTCACCAACAGGCAGACTCTAAGGTGGCTCCCCACGATTTCTACCTCCAAATGTTGGCACTTCTATGTAGTACCTGCCTCTTGAGTAGGGACAGGACCTGTGAGTTATTTCCAACCAAAAGAAAATCAGAGGATGGCAAGGGTGACAGCATAGTACTCATGAAATCCTACATGCATAAGACTTTGTTTTGTGAGTCAATTTGCTGAAAGCACTCTCCTAGATGCCTTGATGCAAGTACCCTTGGGAAAACACAGGTGGCACGAACTGTGGCATACCCGAGAAGCTAGGGGCAGCCTCCCAGAGCTAAGAGCAGCAGCACCTAGCCAGCCAGCACCTCAAATGAGCTTGGAGAGAATTCTCTTCCTGTTTAAGGTTCCAGCCTGTAAGATGCAATCTGGTAACAGAAGGCAAGTATATCTCACTATATAGTAGTAGTCCAATATCCCAACTACCTGTCTCAATAGGTAAAAATAACCTGTTTTTCAATTCAGTAGTGTAGACCTCGAAAATGGAAAATCCCATTTCCAATTCACTCAGCTTTTAGTACTTCCTCTAACAGAAATGTTCTCTTCACCCACACTCATCTTGTAGAACAGGATTTCCACACCTGTATGGCTCAAGGTTATTGGGAAAGGAATAAAACTGCTTGTGGGTTATTGGGCATCCCAGGAAATGGGATCACTTCACTTCGGGTATGCCACAGTTCATGCCACCTTGGTTTCTCAATGCACATGTTCTGGTTTATTCAGGAGACAGTACTGAATAAACTAATAAAATAATTACTCAAAGTATATACTGCATTGAATCTGACAGGGTGGAATCCCATCCTTGCAAGGTCTTTATTCCAAATAGCACTGTAACTGAGCCTTCAATAAGCCAGCCCACCTTTCAGTTAGCTGAGCTACGTTTAGGTGATGGGTAGGTGGTAAAGCTAATCATTTCCATGAGCATGAGCCTGCCACTGAGAAGTGAGTGCTTGGATCCGAACTACTGCTGTGAGAATCTCATGATGGTGGAGCAGGTGCTGGTGAATCCATACTCGGTGGTTCTAGCAGCTGTATCATGGACCAAGAGGCAAATCTGCATCAGAATAAGTGGCTATTATAGTGAGAACAAATCTCTGCCCTTCTTGATTAAGAGAGGTACAGGCCTACCTTGGTATAAGTGGTACCTTGGTTCACAAACTTAAGTTTTTCCACAATTCTAGCTGCAAACCGAATTGGACAAGAATTGAATCAAATTTCCCAATGAGGTCAACATGGAACCTCACTAGTGAATTTTATTCAGTTCTCATCCAATTTTATAACAGAATCATGGAAAAAATTAAGTTCATGACCAAGGTACCACTGTGCTTGACTACTTTGAGAAGCATCAAATTTGGTACAGCCTGCATTTTTTTTTTAAAGGGTCTACAGGACCTACAGGGCCTACATGGTTTTACTATGTAGATTGGACTTGTAGTGACTCTCCTGTTTTCAGCCTCCCCAGTCTCAATCGCTGTCCCATCCCACCCTGAGGCAGGGCCAGCATGACACACCAGGGATCAAACCCTGGCCACTGCGCTCTGCCCAAGCAGGCACTTTAGCTCACTGAGCTATCTGGCAGGCCTGGTACTGGCCTGCATTTTGATGTGAAAATTTTGACCCAGTAGTTATCTTGAAACACAAGATAGAACTTACTTGTATCAACTGCCTCATAGCCTATTATCCTTTCTAGTCAAAGCAATGTGTTGGTATTCATTTCCCAGAACTAATTAATTATGAGAGTACTGAAGTACCACTGTAGAATGAAATAATTTTGCCCCAGATGACTGACTTCTGTTCTGAGTGAATGGGAAAGCCATATGGGGGTGCATTCTGCAGGTGAGCACAAGGCTGAGAGTAGCCATCAGCTAGCAAAAAAATAACCTAGTTGTTGGTAGCTTCGGCACTCAACAGCAGTGGTACCCAAGTCAGCTTTGGTAAGGGGAGGCCCAGGCAGGGAAATCCATGTGTAGCCTCCATCCCGGCCACCAGAACCACTTTGCTCCTGGGCCCCTTGAGCAGGAATTTAAGAGACTAGGAAAGAGGCTAGCTATCAATGTTGTTTCTTCTTCAGTCCTTGGTCACATATAAAGCTAGATCATCTTTTTTTTGTACCTGGCATCAAACTCAGGACCTTGAACTTGCCAGGTAGACACTTATGCCACTGAGCTACCTCCTTGGCCCTGGAGCTAGACCATCTTGATGTTCTATAAAACATGTAATTATTAGTTACATTATTAGTATTATTCTCACTCAGTGTGAAAATCAGGGAGCAACAAATACTTCAGAGGCCCTCATAAAACTTACATGATATGGAAGGTAAGAGGGGGGAAAAAACACAAAAAATAAGACTGTCCATTTTGATTAATTTTCTGGAGCATTCAGTAGTTTGAACAAACTCAAGATAGGCCTCCCATAGTGCAAGATAGCTGCATTTCACACCCTGCCGAGAATGCTGGTTTTGGGCTGGCGAGATAGCTCAGCAGATTAAGTGCCTGCTTTGGCAAGCACAGGGACCAGGTTTGATCCCTGGTCCCACATGCCATGCTGGCCCTGCCCCTGGGGTGCTCTGAGCCAGAATCCAGGCATTTTGTGGTATACACCTGTAATCCCAGAGCTGGGAGGCCTGAAAACAAGAGGATCACTATGAGTCCAGGCTGTGTAGTGAGACCCTGTACCAAATACATAAAATGAAAAAGAAAAGAAAATGAATGCTGATTTTAAACAGGATCAGAAAACAAAAAGGCTCTGCCATGTGTTCAGACTGCCACTCTACCACTGAGGCTTTCTGACCCAGTAGATTCAATGATACTCAGTTCCCATGGAAAATAGGAACTGTACACCTACCAGGCACATTCTCTTAATCCTGTCATAAACAAGTTTGTTCAGGTATTAGATGGCAGTGGCTCAAAAAAATGAGCCATGATTAATTTCAGCTAATCCTGGTGACCTAATTCTACTTTTTCAATATTTGCTTTAAAACTGGATATCTGACTCAGTTCCATCCAATGAAATGCAAGGATAAATTTAACAGAAATGGTAAAGTCAGTGTCACCTAGCACACTGACACATGGCTGCAAGCTCAGCTCTCTGGAAGCTGAGGCAAGTTCAAGCCCACTTTGAGCAATTTAGTGAATTAGCAAGACCCTATCTCAAAATGAAAAATAAATGGTTTCAATCACCAGTACTAGGGAAAAACCAAAACCTTCTTGCCCTCATTGATTAAAACCGACTCATGGAAGCCAGACATGGTAGCATGGTAGCACACATCTGTAATCTTAGCACTCCATAGGCTGAGGAAGGAGGATTATTGCAAATTCAGGGCCAGCCTAGGCTATATAGTGAGTTCAAGACAAACTTTACATAGCAGGACCTTGTTTCAAAAAACAAAACAAAACAAAAATCAAATGACAAAAAACCTGGCTCGGGGCCAGGGAGATGGCTCTGTGGAATAAGTGCTGGCCTGGCAAGCACAAGGGCCTGAGTTCAATCCCTGGTACCAGCAGGAAAAAAAAAGGAAAAAGTAGTTGGTTTTAAGAAAGAAAAGCAAAAAAAGAATGAAAAGAAAAGCCACAAAGTAAGAAAGAAATATTTGAAAAAGACAGACAACAAAGGACTGAAATCCAAAATATACCAGGAACTCTTTCAAAAGTCAACAATAAGAACACAAACAATTTGGGCCAGCCAAATAGCTCAGTGGATTAAAGTGCCCGCAAGCAGGTGCTGGGGCTGGAGGCTCCATCTCAGGCCTGCAGTGCCAGCCCCGTCCTCAGATGCATTGAGATGGCAATTGAGACTGGGTGTGATGGCCCACACCTGTAATCCCAGCTCTTGGGAGGCTGTAAACAGGAGGATCACTACCAGTCCGATTTAGTAATGAGACCCTGAACACCCTGTAGACCCTTCCATAAAATACAAAAAACAAATAAAACCCACAAGCAATCCAATTTTAAAATGAGCAGAAGATCTAAAATGTTACTTCACCAAAGATATGCACATAACAAATAAGCATATTAAAGGATGGTCAATACTATATGTTGTTAAGGAGCTACAGACTAAAACCAGAATCTGATAACTCCAGGCACCTAATCGCATTAGTGAAATCCAGAACACTGATAACACTAAATATTAGCAATGACAGGGAGCAACTCTTCTTCATTGCTAGAGGGAATTCACAATGGTGTAGCTACTTTGGAAAACAGTTTGGCAGTTTCTTATAAAATTAATCATACTTTTCTATACAGTGAACCAGCAATTGTCCTTGGTATTTACCTAAATGAGTGAAAAACTTACCAACACGAAAACATGAACAGTGGTGTTTATAACAGCTTTATTCATAATTTTCAAACTTGACAGAAATCAAGATGTTATTATGCAAGTAAATGGATAACCTGTGGCATGCACAGAAAATGGGATATTATTCAATGCCAAAAAGAAATGAAGGGCCAGGGAGACAATTCAGAGGCTTAAGTACTTGCCTGGCAAGCACAGTACCTTGAGTTCAATCCCTGGTACAAAAACAAAACAAGGATAAGAAAAAGAAAAGAAGTGAATATCAGATCAAAACAAGACATACAGAAAGCTTAACTATATGCTATTAAGTGTAGGTCCTATAGGATTTCAAATACATATCACTCTGGACAGGCAAAACTATGGAGATGGTAAAATTATGGTTGTCAGGGCTGAGAAGGAAGAAAGCAATAAATAGGCCCAACAGAGGCTTTTTAGAACAGTGAACCTGTGTCAGTACATGTTTCTTAGAACTCATAGCCCTAAGGGTGAACTCTAATGTAAACCATGCACCTTGGGTACAATGATGTGTCAGCGGAGGTTCAAAATTGCAGCAAATACACCTGTTATAGCTTGGATCTACAATGTCTGCCAAAGGCCCCCAGATTAATGATTTTGTCCCCAGCACAGGGCAGCACTGGGAGATAGAAAAACATTGAGATAGTTGAGGCCCAGTGGAAATAAGTTAGTTCATGGGGGACATGTGCTTGAAGAAAATATTTGAACTCAGAACCTTCCTTACTTTGCTTCCCAGCTGCCATAATGCAAACATGCTTCCTTCACCACATGCTCTGGCCATGATGTACCACCACAGCCCCAAGTAATGGAGCCAAGGGATCGTGGACCGAGACCTGTAACACCGTAACCCCAATTAAATCTTTCCTATTTTAAGTTGATTTACCTCAGGTATTTTGTCACAGCAACAGAAAGCTTGCTAAGACACTGCCATTCTGATGGAGGATGTTGGTCCTGGAGGAAGCCATGCAGAGGTGGGGTGTGGACTATAGGGGAACTCACTATATTTTCAGTTCAATTTTGTTTTGAATCTAAAACTGCTCTTATAGACTATTTTAAAAACTTGATGCATAGCTGGGGAGATAGCTCAGTGGCATAAGTGACATGGTAAGGGTAGGGTCCAAAGTTCAATCCCTGGTACCACAATTAATTAATTAAAAACTTGATTCATAGGCTGGAATATAGTCTTTACTGAATTTTACTCATAGAAATGCTACAACCAGCTTTGGCTTGTTAGGAGAGATTTGCCAGTTTTGCCAGCCCATGCTGGGGATGACAGAGCACGATACTAACTGACATTATTGCCCTGCTAAACAACTCCTTCCAGAACCCCGTCTGCCTCTGAACTTCTTGTGATGTGAGAAAACAAGCTTCTCCTTGTTAAGTCAGTGTGGTTGGCGTGGTGCAAGCCCTCCTGACCAACTCTTCACTGTATCCCACTCTGCTTTTGCCCTGAAAATTGTTCTGTTTTTTTTTTTTTTTTTCTTTTTTGTCTTTTTGAGACAGGGTCTCACTATGCAGTTGAGGCTGGCCTCGAGCTCACTTTGTAGCTCAGGCTGGTCTCGAACTCACAACAATCCTCCTGTCTCAGCCTCCCTAGTGCTGGGATAATTGTTCTGTTTTAACTACATCAAGAGGTTCTCTTTCACACTGGCTTTCCACTGGGGTTGGCCAATGAATACATCCATTAGAAGTAGAAGGGTGACAAAAGAGTTAACAAGTGTTTCCCTCCAGAACCTTGACTGGAGATGCTGGGTGTTGTCTTTCTTTTTTTTTTTTTTTTTTTTTTTTTGGCTTTTTGAGACAGGGTCTCACTATGCAGTTCAGGCTGGCCTTAAGCTCACTTTGTAGCTCAGGCTGGTCTCGAACTCACAACAATCCTCTTGCCTCAGCCTCCCGAGTGCTGGGATTACAGGCATGCGCCACCATGCCCGGCTTGTTGTCTTTCTTAAAGTCAAAAGCATCCTAATGATATATGTGCTCTCTATCCTTGAGAAGATAATTTACTTAACATTTATTTTTCCCAGGTTTGTTGAGGCTTGATTGACAAAAAAAATTGTATTTATTCTGTCTGGAAAGCTCAAGATCCTGAGTTTGATTCCCAGTACAAAACAGTTATACTTGTTTAAGGTATACAACATGGCTTTTTTTTTTTAACTGGAGTAGACTACTACCCTTGTTATCAGGATGGGGAATTCAGCCCCCTTGTGCACTTGTGATTACTTCATCTTCTCTCCTCTCTTCTCCTCTTCCTTTCTGTTCTTTCTCATCCTTGTCATCTTCCTCTTCCTCCTCATCCTTCTTCTACTACTTCTTCCTCTCTCTGTCTCTCTCTCAAACACACACACACACACACACACACACACACACACACACACACACACACACATATATACATTAGAAGTAACCAAGCCAGGAAAAGAGAGTGATCCATCAGCAGGAATTGAATCAGCTGGCATCTAG